>JBAKBP010000640.1:139032-270935 GCA_037953745.1 Lithodes maja | reverse complement strand
GCGAGTTCTTTGACCTGAATGTTGGTTTGAAACAGGGGTGTGTGATGTCCCCGTGGTTGTGTACTGTATATATGGATGGAGTTATGAAAGAAATACTATCAAGAGCAGTGGATGTTGGTGTATCGCTGAAAAGGGAGGGAATTGAGTGGAAGCTACCTATACTGCTGTTTGCGGATGATACAGTTCTGATGAGTGATAATGAATGGGAGTTGCAGGGTCTGGTAAATGAGTTTGGAACAGTGTGCGAAAAACGGAATTTGAAGGTAAATACGGGGAAGAGCAAGGTTATGGTCTTCGAAAGGGGTGAAGTCACAGAGTGTGAGGTGAAGCTGAACGGTCAGGCTATGGAGATCGTCAACTCTTTTAAGTATCTGGGCAGTGTGTTGAGTAAAGATGGGACTATGGATGAAGAGGTGCGGGAGAGGGTACAACAGGGGAAGAGGGTTGTAGGAACGCTAAAAGCAGTAACAAGAAATAGGGTGGTCAGTATGGAAGTGAAGAAGTCCTTGCATGACAGTGTGGTAATCCCGACACTGACTTACGGAAGCGAAGCATGGACGTTGGTTGAGAGACTCAGACCAAGAGTGAGAGCAGTGGAAATGAATTACTTAAGGAGTACGTGCGGAATTACATGGAGGGATAGACAGACTAATGAGGAAGTAAGAAAGAGGTGTGGTGTGGAGGTAGATGTGCTGGAAAGTGTGAAAAGGAACAACTTGAGATGGTTCGGCCATATGGAACGTATGGAAAGCGAGAGAATGACTAAGAGGGTGTACGAGAGCGAGGTGGAGGGACAGAGGGGGAGAGGTAGACCGAATATGAGGTGGAAGGATGGAGTGAGGAACTACATGAATGAAGGCGGTGCTGGTTGGGGGGAGGGGCGTCGACTGACTGGGGACAGAGGTGCATGGGGGCGGTTCGTTCGTGGCCACCCCTTCGGGGATCACGGCGTCAGGCAATAGATAGATATAGGCCTATATTGCCAGCAGGGGGCAAATAACTGAAACAATCGCCGTCAAAATAGACATGAAGTTAACCGCGGCGATCGCCCTATGTAATCATGACGACGGTGCAAAGCCCTCCTCAACATAATGTATCCAATGGCATTCAAAATAGATGGGAACATGATTGCAAGCGTCCGCCGCCGTCATGTTTACATATGTTGTTGTTCCCCAAGCTGCCTGGCCGAACAGCCCCAAGGCCCCGAGCAAGGCCAAGGCCATAACCTAGCGCCCCCACAGAACCCTCCCTGCCGATCGCCGTGGTTAAGTTCGCATCTAATAGACGGGAACATGATGGCAAGCGTCCGCTGCCGCTCCGCGTAGTGTAAACAAGGCTGGCGGTACGCCCGAATTCTACATTCTACCCTATTAGCCTAACTTAACAACCTTACCTAACCTATCCTAGTATTATAGGTGGGGCTGCTGCCCCCACACCCCCGCTGGTTGGGTATTAAATTAATAAAATATTGACGGGCGCCGAAAGAAAAAGTCGGTGAAATCTACGGTGTTTACTCCGCAATCTTCAGCTTTGCTGTCGATAACAGGCGGTAAATATTAACTTTTTTGGGTAAGATCCTGTGTAGTGGGTAGAACTGTTTTTCAGATGCCTGTTTACTAAGAAACATTGAACAATATCTTTACCCTAACCTAACCTAACCTAACCTAGTACAGTAGGGTCTCGTAAGATGCGAGATCTTAAGATGCGATTCGCATAAGATGCGAGGACCCCCAAATAATAAATAAATTATTTTAAGATGCGAGAATGACCATAATTTGCGAATCGGAGGCTCAAAGTGGGCTAAATCCGAGGAGAAACCTTAAGATGCGAAAAAAAATGTTTAAATGCGAGCCTTAGGCGGGACGTTTTTCCGTATTTTTACGTGATCGTAAGATGCGGACGCATCCATCGACCATAAACTCGCATCTTACGAGACCCTACTGTATATTAGTGGACTATTTATGAATGTAAAATGTAAAAATATATTATAACATTACCAAATTATTGAGATATACTGTATGTACAGGTCTACCCGCTACACAGGATTATACCCTTTTTTACAACAAGTACACACTAGGGAGCATTGAATTAGCCACCAGATGGGGTAGAATGTAGAGTTCGGGCGTACTGCGGGATGGATGTAGATTCCGGGCATACGGAGTTACGGACGTTATGTTTACATAGGGCGATCGCCGCGGTTAACTTCGCGTCTATTTTGACAGCGTTTTTTTCCGGTTATTTGCCCCCTGCTGGCAATATATATGATGATGACAATATGTCATGGGGGGGGGGGGGGGGGGGGTGAGGGGGGGCAAAGCCCCCCTCAACATATTATTGTATCCAATGGCATTCAAAATAGACGGGAACATGATGGCAAAGGTCTGACGCCACTATGCGTAGTGTAACAAGGATGGCGGTACGCCTGCACTCAACATTCTTGCCGGTGTCTTTTGTTATCCCGCAGTACAGTAAAACCTCGCCCATCCAGACTAATTGGGGGAGAACCTTGTCTGGATCTGCTGAAAGTCCGGACATATATTCAGCCATCCAGACAAATCGGGATGGCTGAAACATGAGTCTTAATATCTAATTTAAACAACCAGACTTAGGTTTCAGCCATCCAGACAAATCCGGATGGCTGAAACATGAGTCCAGATATCTAACTTAAACAACCAGACTTAGGTTTCAGCCATCCAGACAAATCTGGATGGCTGACATATAAGTCTGGATATCTAACACTGGATGTAAATAATATATGTGGAAACTTGTATTTGTCTCGTTTGTTTCTGGATTGACTTATATTTTTCCCAAGCCATCCAGACAAGTCTGGTTGGCTGTAACATAAGTCTGGATCGAAATGCCTGTCTGGATATCTTGGGTTTCCGGATCTGAGAGCACCGGATGGGAGGGGTTCTACTGTACTTTTTTTTAGTGATTTTATGTCTTCTACATCATTATTTAGAGCAGTGGGGGTCTGGGGGCGGCAGCCCACAAGTTAGGTTAGGTTAATGACAATATTATCATCAGAGGAGGCGGGTGATTCACGTTACGCGGTGGTCCGCGAATGTCTACCTCGCCGACTCTCATTTTCAATGGAAGCACTGATCTAACACGACAACCTAACTTAACTTAGGGTTGCATTCCCCAGACTCCCACAATTCGAACATTGGTAGGGCTTCCTGAATATGGTAAGACTAAAAAAGACTCGGTTTCGAAAGGAACATAATTAAAAAATAGGGGTTGTATAACTGTAGATTTACCGTGTTTGGCCATAACCGTTTGCCGTGGGATACAGAATATGTTGAAGGGGGGGCACAAGCCTAATTTTCCCCAACGCGAATCGCCGAGGCTACACACGCAGTGGATGTAAACAAAGCCACCCGCCTCTTGCGAGGTAGGCAATATAGATGTTTTTTTTTTTTCCCATGATCCGTAATTAGTTTTTACGCGCATTTAGACACATATAGGAATGAAATACATGGTATAAGAAACTTATAAACCACGATAAAATCGACGGCTGAATTTAATTACATAAACTTTATATTGTCCAATAATATAATTTGCGGTTGTAATGACATACCCGGTACCGATATATTGCGGTGGCTAATACTGTAAGACAAAGGCGTAGGGATGCAGCGACCCCACCGCCCGCCACTTCGGTGGTGCAGTTAGCCTCTGTAGCAGTTACGGTGATTTCTTGTTACTGCCTTATTGTAGCACGGTTAAGGCTGGTGTAGTGCGAATTTTGCCAGGTGCAGGTGGTTCAGGGGGACTTTGTTGAGTTTTACTGAGACACTGTTACCGCTATACCAACATCAGCCACTGTGATAACATGATGGGGCGTTGTTGTGGTAAGACTTTGTTGTACTGTGCTGCAGTAAAGACTGTAACCACCGTGCTATGATTGCTGTGCACTGTGTGCATTACTGTGATTGTACCATGGAAGCCACATTCACTGTGGACGGTTGTGGTCTTTAAACCCGTATGTATGTACTGTATGTATAAAGCTATAGAAAACACATAAGGCCTAGACAATTATATCCCATACCCAGTACGTGACCTAAAATACATAGGCCTATTGTCCTTTCTTTTTCCAAGGTATACAGTGCACTCCCTGTATTCGTGCCTAACTCATACCAGTACCTGTCCGCGTATACGTGGGGGCTTTTTAACATACCGTAGGTTTAAAAGGGGAATAGACTTAGGTCGTACCGGCTTAACCATCTTGGACCTTCAAACATCATTATTTTGACCTACCTAATGACATTACCGTACCAAATTAATAAAGGGTACAGTAGTCATTGATACCGACCACTCATGCTGCAGAACAAGTTTGGTAAAGCACCCGTCACACCTAGCCGATTTTAGGCCAAGACTGTCCGCAACCTAAGGGTCGTGGACAGTCTTGGTCTACGTCGCCGCGCATCATGGGCCGTCGCCAACATAACAAACAGGTCGGGATGGGTTTTCGCATACCCCCTCAAAAGTTCTACATGCACAACATTGAAAATCAAGTCGGCGTGGAGTGAGGTAAAAAAATGGGACGGGAAGGGGACGGGAGGCTGATGGCGTGTGACGGCGCTTGACGGGAAAAGGTAGGCGTCAGTGCGGCGGCACACGGCACCATAAATGAGGTCTGCGTCAGGCGGCGTCACCATAACAACCTGCGGGGATCTGCGGCGACCCAACGATGCCCTAACGGTCAATATATAAATAAACGACATAATTAAATAATAAATATAGTATCAATAACCATCAAAATATAAGATTAGGTATATTAATTACAGAAAAAATGAAAAATAACAACATTCAATACATAATTAATTTAATAATAATAATAAAATAACAGAATTAACTGAAATAATCAGTTAATAATCAGCCATCCATACTGAAGGGGTCGCCGTCCATCGGCACAGTAATGCATATTGACGCCGCCCTACCTCCTGTCGACGCCGTTCGTCGGGTCGTTGTCAACGCGCTACGCCGCAGATCGGCACTCCAGCGGCGACCTAGGTCTCACCTTCAGTCCTGCATGGGCGCCGCTCTACCCCGTCAGGTCGCTGTCAGGCGGCGTGGCCATCCATACTGCGTCCCGTCCAAAACTCACCCCCCAAATCCTTAAGCTCTCCGCCGAAGGTCGGCACTCCTGACCACGACTAAAGGTCGTGGTCAGTCTTGGCTCAAGTCGGCATGGTGTGACGCCTGCTTAACCCTCTCACCACGGATGGCCTCTTGAACGCCCATAAAAAAGCATGTAACAGAAACCCGGATGGTCCCTTAACCCTCCAGCCCCGGCTATGTATTATATATATATTCCTCGAAATCCGGGTGTTTTGGCCGAAAAACGTCTAGGCTAGGCTACCGTATATTCGTTAATCAGACTGCTTCCCGCATTCCCGCGCATCCCCAAGCGTAGCTGTGTTATTTACCTGTAGAATGGCATTAAGTAGAGCTCTCTAAGTCAACTGGGTGAGCTGTGATGATGATTTCATTGGAGATAACTTTATGGCCAAAACAGCCACTTTACACCACTTTTCGATACTTAACAACAACATACAGGCACACACGAACAAGCGACGCTCTCCTTCTTGTGGCCGGAGATGCGGAGCGTCGGTCCAGCCGGCTGTTGTTTACATGCGTCGGACCGACGCCTCGCACAGCAAGCTCACAGGCTGTGACGTCATGGGTGTTTAAGAGGCCTTCCGGGTACCTGTTACATGCTTTTTTATGGGCGTTCAAGAGCCCATCCGGGAACGGAGGGTTAAACACCCATGACGTCACAGCCTGTGAGCTTGCTGTGCGCGGCGTCGGTCCGACGCATGTAAACAACAGCCGGCTGGACCGACGCTCCGCATCTCCGGCCACAAGAAGGAGAGCGTCGCTTGTTCTTGTGTGCCTGTATGTTGTTGTTAAGTATCGAAAAGTGGTGTAAAGTGGCTGTTTTGGCCATAAAGTTATCTCCAATGAAATCATCATCACAGCTCAACCAGTTGACTTAGAGAGCTCTACTTAATGCCATTCTACAGGTAAATAACACAGCTACGCTTGGGGATGCGCGGGAATGCGGGAAGCAGTCTGATTAACGAATATACGGTAGCCTAGCCTAGACGTTTTTCGGCCAAAACACCCGGATTTCGAGGAATATATATATATAATACATAGCCGGGGCTGGAGGGTTAAGGATGGTGTTAGCAGGCGTTTGCGTAGTCTTGTTTTTACTAAAGTTTTACGGTCGCAGTTACGTTTCTATCTATCTATCTATTGCCGGACGCCTTACTCCCCTTACGAGGGTGGCCATACACAGAATGCCCCCAAGCGGACCCATTCCCTGTGTGAGGGACAACCCGAGCCAGTTTAGTAAAGGACTTACAGGATTGACCACTCAATTTAGGATCCGTCCGACTCGGAGGCCATCTGTGTATCTTGTTAGCACTATTTTTCTACAGTGGTGTTCGGCTAATCCATCCACTAACCTGCCTGACCCTTAGGTAAGCAGGTACGGATTTGTATCAGGTTTACTCCCCTAGACACACGTTTAATGTCTAATTTTATGTTTTTTTTTTTTTTTTTTTTATGAAAATTATCCCACAGCCAGCTGTTATTTGCCCCCTGCTGGTAATATATATGATGATGACAATAAGTCATGGGAGGTGAGAGGGGCTCAAAAATGATAGGAGTAATCAAGCTATTATTTCTACCATTTGAGAAGAGTCTTTAGTTACATAGGATATAGTTCATGAATTTTGGCCTACTTATAATGAATAAGGTACAGTATAGTCAGAGGGCCCAGATCAATATTGCTTATATCACATAGATACTCGCAATTTTGGGTTTTGGTAGACTAACAGGATCGCTACTCGCAAGGGCCCACTGAACACCCCACCTGTAGGCTGTGTTAACCCCTTCACCATTATGACACTTTTTGGATAGTATGCTGGGTAACATTAGAAGATTTTATTCAGCTTAGGAAGGACCTCTAAATATCACAGGGTAACGGCTATCTTAATAGACCTTGGACTCTTACAAAAGCCTTCCCACACTTCAAAAAAATAATCAGACATCATGCTTACTTATGGGATTAAAGAGGTAGAAGCAGAAACAGATCAATTGTTTGTTTATTATTATTATCAATAGGTACAGTATTATTATAATTTATATTATAATTATTCTCATCATCCAGTGTTGTTTTGCAGTTTGCGATTGGGTGGTGGATAGTGATCGATGCGTCTGCCATGTACCCCAGTAACGACATCTTCAACCACGCCTACCATGTGTGCGGAGTAGTGGCTACGTTTGCTATGTTAATGTAAGTGCATATAGACATATCATGGTTCCTTTCACTTCCTTTTTAGTTTCTTTGTGCTTTTATCTTTACAGTACTGTACTGTATGCGGGTCTTGCTCACTATCCAATGCCCCGATTTATGATATTATTATAGGTTTTTAGGTGTTTGTTTTGGGGTTTTAGCTGGTCCGAGAATGCATCGCCATTCACCCCATTAATTTTAGGGTTTGCTATATGATTTTTCTATTTAAGATTGGGTATTCAAGAACGTAACCCAATCGTAAATCGAGGGAGACCTATATTTTTTGGTTTTTCTTACTTTACATACCACAGGCCCTGGCCTAGTCGGTAGCACATCTGACTACTGACCGAAGGGTCTGCAGTTCAATTTCACGCCATGCCATTCGTAGATGGCAAGAGTTTGGGCAGCTCGGTCTAGCGATTTGTGACAAATATCCAGTAAAGCCGCTGCAACAAAGGCGCTTTTCGATCAAGGGAATGCACAGCATTAAAAACTGCATTATCATCATCATATCTCTCATGATATACGGTATGGTACCTGAGGAATTACATCTTCATGCATGCCTTCCACGAGTGTTGACTATGGTACTGTACCCTATTTATGTTATTACGAGTTGAACTGGACATGTATTCTCTCTCTCGCTCTCATTCTCTCTATTTAGGTTGTATTTGACTGATGTTTCTTGCTTTCTCTCAGATGTTCCTCAAACCATACTTGATCTTTAATTTCGATAATCAACACAAAATTCTTAAATTGTAACTATCTATCTACAGTATTTACTCAGGTCCATTCCTCTTTTTTTTTTTTCCTCCCCTGGGGGTGGCCGACTCGAGACAGCCCGAACATTGACAACACAACACAACAGAAAAACAATGAACACACCAAAATAAATCACAAATTCACACACATCTAGGTCACTCAGGAGAAGACCCGGAGACCAGGAATCACCAAGGTCACTCCAGCACTTCCCTGGCCCCCGACCACCCGGAGAAGTTCCGGTCTCAGCAGGCAGACATGCAGCGAGCCGAAACCACAAACCCGCCCACCACACTTCCAGGCGCACCCTTCATATTTACCGGCTCCCCGGGCCAGGCGCTTAACGGACTATTATCTAGTCCAACTGGCGCCCGACCCCTTCTCCCAAATGACCACGTTTTCATTCATCTCTTCACAAGCATTCTCCATTCATTCCTGTTTATTACCACTTCCCTTGCCTGATCTATAGTCATTCCTCTATCATCCAAAGCTTGTCCTACACAGTCTCTCCATCTCAATGGGGGTCTTCCTACCCCTCTATTTCCCCTTGTATCTGACTCGCATATTCTCTTTGTAGGCCTAAGCCTTTCATCTTCTATTCATTCAACATGACCATACCAGCTCAGCACCCTTCTGTCTACTGTGGCCGACAAATGTTCCTGCTGCCCCATTCTCCTCCGTATCTCTTCATTCCTTAAACTGCCTCTACGAGTAACTCCACACATACTCCTCAAACAGCTCATCTCCATCACATCCAGCTTTCTTTTCTCCTTTGCCTTCAGAGCCCATGTCTCAGCCCCATACATCACTGTTGGCACAACAATTTCTTGATACAGTACATTAAACTTTTAACTTTCATTCTGAGATTTCTCACCTTCCACATACTGTAGTTCCTATTTCTCTGAAAACTTTCCTTCCTTCACATACTCTTTGTTATACCTCCATTTCCATGCCTCCATTCCTGCTTATCGTTCCTCCTAGATATTTAAAACACTCTACAATACTTGTTCCAATATTTCCCCATCCAGCCTCACATCTAGATTCACCCTACAATCACCCCTCTTACACACCATTACAGTACTTTACATTTATTCACGTTCCCCTTCAGCTTCCTCCTCCCACAAACCACACCAAACTCTTTGACTACCCGCTGCAGTTTCTCCTCAGAATCCGCCACCAACGCTGTGTCATCAGCGAACAGCAACTGATTCAACTCCCAATCTTCCCATTCTCCCAAGAACTCCCATTCTTTCCTACTAAACCTAATCTTCTACCCTTAGTTCTCATTTTCACCTCCCTCACCACTCCATCCATATATATATATATATATATACATACTGTACATACATAAAATTTTAAGACTGAGTGCTCCACACATACGTGCAGTTTCAGTCTCTTGTCCTAATGGCGGCGTTCCAGGCAACCATGTTAAGGGCTGCTTCACTTGTCAAAACAGCCACAGTGACATTACACAGCCCTGCCGCAAACCTACATTTACTTCAAACCATTCACTCAACTCATTATTTCCTACTCTAACACACGCTCTGCTCCCTTTTTAAAAACTCTTAACTGATCTTAACAAATTTTCTCCAATGTCATACTGTAAATCCTTAACACCTTCCACATTGCTTCTTGATCCACATGATCATACGCTTTTTCCAAATCCATAAAAGCCCAAAATATCTCCTAATGCTTCTCTAAATACTTCTCGCATAGCTGTCTTACTGCCAAAATCTGATCCACACATCCTTTTTTTTTCTTTTTTTTTTGCCAGACCCCGTAATTCCTGAGATTTTTTTTTTTTTTGCCAGACGCCGTAATTCCCGAGAAGGGTTGGCCATGAACACTAGGCGCTTGTCACGAATCACTAGGTCAAGTTGCCCAGGCTTGACATCTACCAATAACATTTTGACAGTGAGGCTCTGATCCGCCGACCCTTTGATCTGCAGCCGACGCTTTACTGGCTATGCCTCTTCCCCTCCTAAAAAACGCACTCTCTTATTGCACCTTCCGTACCCTTTATTATCCTCTCTATCAACACCCTGCCATACAGCTTTCCAGCCACTGATAATAAACTAATACATGTACCTCTATAACTTGAACGCTCCAGCCGGTCTCCTTTCCCCTTGTACAACGGCACAATACATGCACTCCTCCAGTCTAGTGGTACCATTGACACAACAAAGCACACATTGAATAGTCTCACCAGCCAATCTATTATCACATCTCCACCCTTCTTAATACACTCCACAGCATTACCATCCATGTATGTACAGTATGTTTATATTAGTATAGTACTGTACTGTATTGTTTATGTTATACTTTTAAAGTAGGCTGTAACTCCTTCCATCATCAAGAGCAAGCTGATATAGAGCAACTTATGTATTATTGACAGTATAAATGTAAGTGTTTGTTTCCTTCAGGGTGAACACAGTGAGCAGTGGACAGGTGCGTGGAGACCTATACACTGATGGGTGCCTAGGACCGTATGGGGCGCGCATCTGGCTCTTCCTGGGACTCATGCTCAGCTTTGGTTCGCTCATCGGCGCATGCTGGATACTCTTCGGGGGATACGTCATGAATATTGGTGGGTTCCAAGAGTTAAATTTTTAATTAATTTGTTATTGTGTTCTTATGTTTATTAATTAAGGGTTCAAATATATGCCAGATTTCAGCAGGAGCATTCCACTGTTGTCATACTTTGCCCCATTACAGTGATCAGAGCCCACTACTTTGTACTACACTCTACTGTATATTTTTTTTGGTCCTGTGGGCATTGTCTAAGGATTTTAGAATTGGTTTCCCGTGGAAGGTGCTATATGCAGATGGGATTGACCTTGTTGCAGATAGTGCACAAGATACGGAGGCTAAATTAAATAGCAAATGACAAATCTATCTATTGCCGGACGCCGTAATCCCCGAAGGGGTGGCCACGAACGAAACGCCCCCATGCACCTGTCCCCAGTCAATCGACGCCCCTCCTCCCAACCAGCTCCGCCTTCACTCGTATACTTCTTCACTCCATCCTTCCACCTCTCTCTCGATTTACCTCTCCCTCTCTGTCCTTCCACCTTACTCGTACACCCTCTTAGTCTTTCTCTCGCTTCCCATACGTTCCATATGGCTGAACCATCTCAAGATCTTCCTTTTCACACTTTCCAGCACGTCTCCGTGCTTACTTCCTTATTCGTCTGTCTATCCTTCTATGTAACTCCGCACGTACTTCTCAAGTAACTAATTTACACCCCTCTCACTCTTCGTCTGAGTATCTCCACCAACGTCCATGCTTCGCTTCAGTAAGTCAATGTCGGGATTACCACACTGTCATACAAGGACTTCTTTACTTCCATGCTGACCACTCTATTTCTTGTTACTGCTTTCAGCATTCCTACAACCCTCTTCCCCTGTTGCACCCTCTCCCTCACTTCTTCATCCATACTCCCATCTTTACTCAGCACACTGCCCAGATATTTAAATGAGCTGACATTCTCCATAGCCTGACCGTTCAACCTCACCTCACACTCCGTGGCTTCACCTCTTTCGAAGTCCATAACCTTGCTCTTCCCCGCATTTACCTTCAGATTCCGTTTTTCGTACACTGTTCCAAACATATTTACCAGACCCTGCAACTCCCATTCACTATCGCTTATCAGAACTGTATCATCAGCAAACCGCAGTACAGGTAGCTTCCACTCGTTTCCCTCCCTTATCAGCGATACACCAACATCCACTGCTCTACCTTGTATTTCTTTCATGCCTCCATCCATATATATAGTAAACAACCACATGGACATCACACACCCTGTTTCAACCCAATATTCAGATCAAAGAACTCGCTTTGCACATTCTCCACACATACTGACGCCTTTGCACCCTCATACATGCTCTTCACTGCTTTCAGCAACTTGCCATCTACTCTGTATATTCTCAGTACTTTCCACATACCTTCTCTATCCTCTCTGTCATAGGCCTTCTCCAAGTCCATAAAGGCAACAAACAGCTTTTGTTGCTTTTCCAGATATTTCTCCACAACACATTTCAGGGTATAAAATCTGATCCACACATCCTCTTCCCTTCCTAAACCCGCCCTGCTCGTCACCTACCAATTTTTCCATTCTCGCTCTCACTCTCTCAATCACTACCCTACTGTACACCTTCCCTACTATGCTTAGAAGACATATTCCCCAGTGGTTACCACACACTCCTCATCATCATCAAATCTGACGCCTCGCTTCCAGAGGAAGCGCCCCTAAAAGGGATGGCCATGGCAGAAACTGCCTCCAGGCTCCCAGACATGTCCCGACTGACCCACTCCACAGTGCCATTTCCACTAAGTGGATTGATTATAACCATGAACACTGAAGGAGCAGACCCAGAGCAGTCCCTCACCCGGATGGCAGTTCCACCACTGTTTTGCTATTTTATTTACCCTAGTGGGGCCCTGGCTGGAAGCATACCAAGCACAGGAATTTTCTGGAAATAGGAACCAGTGGTCCACTGCTCCAGAGGCTGATTGCACCACCAAAGTGGTGGGCGGTGAGGTCGCCGCATCCCTACGCCAGAGAGAGAAAGGCCAACTTGTGCCAGTGGGCTGTGAGAGTTAGACACTAGGGAAATATGGGGCACACCAGTATGGCCCCACTGCCTTCACCGCCTTCACCACTCTCAAGGAAAAAGTTAGAAATAAGAATTATGATAAAGGTACAGTCAGAAAACGGCTATGGGAAGTAGAGGACACCAACCCTCACTCTGATAGATCCAGCCCACCACCACACACTCCCCCCTTATATGGGGGGACTATTATGCCTGTCTTCCAGTCATCAGGTGCACTCACCTTCTCCCATGCTAGTTTACGTATTTTCCATACCCATTCGATCACTATCTCACCACCATACCTCAGCATTTCCCCACACACTCCATCTATTCCTGATGCTTTCCCCATCTTCACTCTTTTCATGGCTTCACACACTTCTGACCTCCTGATCCCCACCTCCTCCTCCACTACTTCTCTTCTTCTCCCTCCCATACCCCATCTAACTATGTCTGCTGGCGCTTCATTTCTTACATTTAGCAATTCGTTGAAGTACTCTCTCCATCTTTCGACTCTCTTGCTTCTCGAGTGCTATACCCATTCTTATCTTTCACACCCTTACTATTTCCCTTGCTACCTTCCCTAACTTTCTTGACCTATTTCCAGAACAGTTTCTTACACTCCCTCCATTTTACGCTCAAGATTCCTTCCAAATTCCTCATCTACTCTACTCTTACTTTCCTTCACTACTGTCTTCACCGCTCTCTTTTTCTCCAAGTACCTCGCTCGTTTCTGTCTCCAAATCTTCATTCCCTCTACTACCCAACCACTCTATACGCTTTCTTCTTGTCTTCAACAGCTATTTTGACCTCTTCCATCCACCCTTCACTCCCCTCCCTTTTCTCCTTACTCCAATGACCTACTCACATGCTGCACAGATCTCTTCCTTAAACACTTCGCTCACCTCCTCCACACCCTCCAGGTCAAACCTACCTAGTCGCCTTCTACTGCTCTCCTGATCTTTTCTACCATTAGCTAGTGAATAGGAGTTGAAATTTTTAGCCCTTTTTGAGTTACAGAGGTTAAGGGTTACAATTTCTGGCCTACTTATAATGAATGGACTAGCACTGAATGTTACCCAGCAGACCTGGCTCTAGCACCTTGGAGATCCTGCTGACGGACACTGACCATTTAACTTTTATTTTGTGTATACAGTCAGCCCCCCCAATACGCGAGAATAGGGGCGACAGGAGGCATCGCGTATTGGGAATCCGCGTATTGTGGACCTAACTTTAAATAGGAATAATTAGATATGGGTGACATCTCTCAATTATGGCCTATTTTCAAAAATGTTGGCCTTATTTTCGACATTTTTGGCTCTACAGTACAGTCTATATCTTTTATATAATAAGAACAATGAATAAAAATATGAAACCTTACCTTAAAATTAGTAGTAGATAGGCTAGGACTAGGACCGTAGGACTTCACGATTTTCTCCAACTTCTCCCTCCCTGACCAAATCGTACGAACAGTTTACTCTGACAAGCCTATTGCACAGTTTCCTTCTCCTTTTTTCTTGCTATCCAACACTTCCACCTTCATTTTGTGTGTTATCTTCTTATATTGGCGTGGCATGGCGAAAAAAGTGGCAGGCACTACAAACGTTTGGTCACTCCGCACGGCTATGAGCGCTTGAGCGGGACTGTGGGAGGGAGGGAGGGAGGGTAAGCGGGAGGGAAGGCAGGCGTATGCCCGTCTTCTTCTTTTTTCAGAGCTACTCCTGGGCCTCGCGAAACGTAGACGTGCTCGCGTATCAAGCGGGAATAGCGGATTTGGCCCCTTCTTAGCTCTCGATTCGTGTATTGTGGTACCACCTCGCGTAATTAATGTTTAATTAATTAATGTTATTTTCGAGGGGTCACTCGTGTATTAGGGTTTTCGCGAATTGTGGAATCGCGTATTGGGGGGGCTGACTGTATATATATTTTTTTTAATAGGTATTTTATCCAGACCATCAAGTCACAAAATGAGACTCTTAACGGGCTGTCCATTTAACCTTCTATTCTGTATACATTTGATTTGACTAGTAAGGATTATATTAGTGGTACAGAATGAGTCTCTGTTGTACAGTGTTTCATGCATTTTGTTTTACAAATTGTCCATTCTAGTAATACATCTATCTATTCCTAGTCCCCCTGCCCCCCTTTTATTAGTTTCATATTGTGAGAAAAAAAAATCAATATATCTTACATTCAAGTACTCCCTCTCATATCACTGTCTTGTATATATTTGCGAATAATATTTTATCCTTATTAGTGTAACGCTCCTACTTTTTCCAATGTTAAAATTATACTTATTTCTGTACTATTCGTTAGCTTATATTTTATTATAATGTAAAACTTGGAAAATAAACAAACCAAAACGTATACGAACATAGTAAAAAGACAAAATAACTAATCAAAATCGCTATGTGGAAACAACGCTTAACCCGGGAGCTGCCGGGAGACTCTTAAGAGTTCCCCCGGCGGACTGCGGGAAGACTCTAGAGAGTAAGTAAAATAAAAAATCAACTTTTGACATCGAAAAAAAAAAAAAAACATTATTTTTATTTTTTTATTTTTTGGCCCCTGGGCCATGCAAAATCTCAGTCCTCTACCTCCCCTCCTTCCCCACTTTCCTCCTCTCCTTCAGTTATCACCTATTTTCCCTATTATTCCCTTATTCTGAGGTATATTTCCGTGCTAACATTAGCGAGTTGCAAGCAGGGTGTTGTCATCACTGATGGCAAGCGAGTGCAAGAGAGAGAGAGAGAGTATCGATCGACTGTGTCTCAGTGGCCTTGGGGGAAATTGGCGGGAAAGCAGTTTGCCTCACCCATACATTATACAACTCGCGGGCTATATCTCCGATTTTGACCATCCAAACGCTGTTTTCACTCGTTTTATTGTTGTTTCAGGTTAATACCTTTATAATCAACCCATAATAGGCGCATATGGATAATTATTAATGCTATTAATGGTACAATGAATATTTTAGTGACGGAAACACCTCAAATACGTCAGCACAGGGGGACGTTTTCAATTACCCCCATGCGCACTTGTTAGGTTAAGTAATAAAATAATTTATAAATAAAAGAACACAATCCACCACATAGGGTGTACATTACTACATGCGCAAGTTAATCTGGTTCCCACACAAACTAATCACACACATAACAACGCACTGTCGTCACGTTCAAGGAATTAGTCAATTTGGGAAGTCGGGGACGTTCTGGTAAATTTTTACTAAACTCTGCATGCATAAAGAAACTACATTAACCCTCCAGCCCCGGGGGCTATAGCTTATGACTGTACTCCTGTACCGGGGGTTTTGAGGATTTTTTACCTATGTTAACTACTCTGTAAAAGAATGAATATTGCATGTAATGTTGTGAATAAAAAAAAATAATGTTCCACAAACCTTCCTCTGTCGAATGGCGTTTAGTAGAGGTCTCTAGCCCCTCTGGTTGCATAATGGTGAGCGCGGGAAGACGAGTGCTTTTTTATGCGGGAATTTCCTCACGCGTCCGAAAGCGTCGGCCCGCCCTGGCTACGACGCACCTAGCCGCTCGCCGCGCCAAAGTATTTATCTCCCTTAGACGATTTTAGTGTTTGATATTGAGAATGTGATGTTTGTTTTGATATTTTCTAGTTATTTTGAGGCCAATTATATAAAATATGTTTATTAGGGTATCAATTTCACTGATATTGGTAATTTTCACTCGATACCGTACATTTTATTAGTAATTGAGGTAGGTTATTGTTGTATTAGGCACTTATTATTCGTTATCACAGGTGTTTATTATACTTTGGCCATCAAATCTTAGGTCTTGTGTCACTTTCACTTTGACAAATATGCTTTAGAGAGTGTCACTGTCACTGATAATGCTCATTTTCACTCGATACCGTACATTTTATTAGTAATTGAGGTAGGTTATTGTTGTATTAGGCACTGATTATTCGTTATCACAGGTGTTTATTATACTTTGGCCATCAAATCTTAGGTCTTGTGTCACTTTCACTTTGACAAATATGCTTTAGAGAGTGTCACTGTCACTGATAATGCTCATTTTCACTCGATACCGTACATTTTATTAGTAATTGAGGTAGGTTATTGTTGTATTAGGCACTGATTATTCATTATCACAGGTGTTTATTATACTTTGGCCATCAAATCTTAGGTCTTGTGTCACTTTCACTTAGTTATATGATTTGTAAACGTTTTATATACAATTTATTGTGTCTTTTTTCACTGATTTATATATTTCTATAGGTTCTAATCATATGAATGTCACTTGGTATATACATATGTGTCACTTTCACATATTATTATGGTGGAATTGTATTTGTATCAATTTTCTCATAATACTTGACTTTTTTATTATAATACATTGGTTTTCTTCCACTTTTTGCCTATATATAATTATAGTGTACATATTGTCATTTTATTGGGCAATTTCAGTATGATTATTAGAACTCCTGCTTGGTGTGGTAAGCAGCGAAGCACCCTACAGCACAGAGTGCCACCTTGCACTCCACACACTCCGTGGTTGACTTTTTACCTGGGTGCGGCCTCACCCTGCTGTGGTAGCAGACATGGCACCGCTTCTGATTTGTTCTTCCTGCTGCATTCTGAGGAAAGTAACCAAGCTGGTGCCTAAGCAGGTATGGAGCAGACTGCAAGCGGTCGATAACGGCGGGCCCAGGATGTGCCACTGCCCTCTGTGGCGTAGCATACTTCTCCAGGAGCCCCGTCAACACCTGCTTTTGGAACCTCCGCAGGCTGTTGAACTTCAGGGGTGGGTTCTCATTCCGAAGCCTGTATATATTATAGGCATTCAGAATTGACATGTCCACCATATGCAGAAAGAACTTTTTGTACCATCTGCACGAGGTACGCAGGCAGTCAATGAAGCCTATCTGCATGTCGGACTTGTCCACCAGCCTCATGTTGACATTGTAGTCCAGGACAGTATCGGGCTTGGTCACCCTGGCCTGGGTGCGGCGATCCACCTTGCCAGTCTCCACCATTTCCCCCTTGTGGATGGTGGTCAGGAGGTTGACCTTCCGCTGGTCGTGCCAGTGGATAGCCAGAATGGGCCCCGACTTCTTCCTGAAGACATCACCTTTTTTGGTCTTTGCAGGGAAAGTTGGCATGCCCTTCCTTTTCCCTCGTACTGTGCCTACAGTCCCTGTCTTGCGCTCATGCAGGTACTGTGAGAGAGTGGGGGACGTGTAATAGTTGTCCGTGTAGAGGACGTGATTTTTATGGAAGTAGCGGTCCATCATGGCTTGCACCACTGCTCCGCCAAATCCAATGAGGGGGTCCACAAGCACGTCCCCTTCCTTCCCGCTGTACACCAGGAAGTCCAGGACATAGCCAGTTGTGCAGTCGCACAGCACAAAGAATTTTATGCCAAAGCGATGTCTTTTGGAGGGGATGTACTGCCGGAAGCTGAGTTTTCCCCGGAACAGCACAAGAGACTCGTCAATGACGACCTTGCGGAAGGGCTTGAAGTAGGAGGTGAAGCGGTCTCGCATCATCTCATACAACGTCCTAATCTTCCACAGCTTGTCTGGGCGGTGGACGTCGGTGTTGGTGACAAGATGGAGCGCTGCGAGGATATCAAGGTACCGGTCGCGAGCCATATATTTCCCGAAGGCAGGGGTTGAAATCAGATCATTGGTGATCCAATAGTCAGGCAACCTATGCTTCCTGACATGAGGCATTAGCATGGTGAGTGCCAGGAACACCATGAATTCTTGATGAGTCACTGGGGTCCACTTCCTCATATGGCCCTTGGTCACCTTGCCCAAAAAGTGTACCTGGAATTGGTGCTGCTTGTTTGTCTCTTTGACAACATAGCCTACCACCTCCTCATCAAAGAATGCCTCAAATAGTTGGTGTGGTGGAGCATTGGGGCCTGCAGGAAAATTGGGGGTAATGCCTGAACCCTCCAGTGCCTCATCAAAAGGTGGCACATCAGGGTTGTATCCATCCCCATCAACTACGTCCTGCCATTGAAAAACGTAGAATGGGTCTTGTCTACGCTGACGAGGAGCTCCAACTGGTAGCCCAGTACGCCCACGGCCAACTCGGGAGGCGCGCGCCCTAGGGCGGCGGCGAGGGCGTCGGTCAGGGCGGCGGCCAGGGCGGCGGGCAGAAAGACGGGCAGCACGAAGCCGGGCCAAGCGGGTGGGTCGAGGGTCGTCGATGTCCATATAGTCATCGTCATCGTCAGAGTGGTCATCTTGCCCTGACGGTGGACCTATGTAATCATGGCCAGAGTCTTCAGAGCGGTGCCCTTCATCATCAGTGGCCCCCACATAATCTGGCGGGGAACCAGTGATGCGTGGGCGGCGTGCGGGTGGGCGAGGTGGGGAAGGAGTGACAGGTGAGGCTGTGTCCTCCAGAGGTCCCGGGCTCCTTGGCCTGCGACGAGTCACAGAAAGCAATGATTCCGTTTCACTAGGCCCAGGTATTGGGGTGGCGACCTCAAATACTTCTGCAGGAAGACATGTTGAAGGCGGGAGAGGTGGGGAGGACCGTGGGGAAAGTTGCGGGGACGTATGGCTGGGGCCGGCAGGGGTGGACGCCGCCGCGGGAGCCTCAAACAAAACTCTCTTACTTTTCTTCATTTTCTTGGTATATTTTCTACCTTTCCCCTTTTCGGCAGCAGTATGTCTCCTGTCGGGGGACCTAGGAGGCAAATAGGCCGAAAGTGGGGGGTCCTCAACCCTTGGCAATGGTGGGGGTGGTGGGGAAGAATGCGGGGCATCCGGGTCATCTTGGGTGGCGTGGGTAGATAAGGGAGACAATGGCGGTCGAGAAGGGTCACCACGCTGACCCTCACTCACAGCCTCATCCTCACCAACTATTTTAGCTTGTTCCCTAGCTGCCGCGGCCGCCTTTTCAAGTATTTTTAACTTGTAGAAATGCAGCTTGAAAGGCGATTTACCTGGGGAAGGGCTTGGAGTCGTGTCACTTATGCGAAATTTTGTTTGTGACCTTGAACTCTCCCACTCACTCACTCTCGCAAGTTCACTTTCTTGAGGTAAACCAGCTTCCTCAACAACTGGTACATCACGTACATCACCTTCATCACTCTCATCACTCTCAAATTCTTTCGCAAATCCCAGGAATTGTTCTTTATCACTCTCATGGCCATAATCACTCGACTTATAATTACTCGAGTGGTCACTCACTTCTTCATCAATCTTATGCTTGGCATCAGCTTTCTCATAAAGTCTCAAAGTCGTCTCAATACCTCCGGGAGATAACACATTTAGGCGATGGCGTCGGGGTAAGGCACGACGCACTATCAAGGGCGTCGTAGGAAGCACGATGTCGGACACGGCGGAATCACTATTTGGTGTACTGTCCATGATGGCGTCGGGGTAGATACTGTTGTTGTGGCGTCGTTGACGCCGGGTGGCGCCACCTACCGCCCAATCATCACAAAATGTGCGCGCGGCTTTCGAAAATCAAGCACGAAAGCAAGGGGCGTACATGAGGCCATCCGGGTTGCGCGGGCCGAGTATGTTATGGGCGTATATGAGGTCATCCGGGTTGGAGGGGTTAAGTGTCAAAATGTTCTATTAAAATCAAATTTGCAACTTGACAAGATAATAACAATAGTACAAAATACAAATATCACTTGCATGCTTTTGCGATTTCCTTAGTTTATTTGTACAATAAATGTTTGATCCTATCGACAATGAATAGATACAGTATAATAAATAACAATATTTGAAAATATGAAGAGGGCACAATAGATTTAAACAAAAGAGTACTCTTTTAACTCGTACAGCCCCAGCGACGCGTCTGACGCGTCGGCGATGTATGTAACGCACAGCCCCAGCGACGCGCCTGACGCGTCACCCTAATTGCGCCGACCGTAACCTCAGGTGTAGCTACTCAAGAGGGCTCAGATTTGTATGGGAACTGTGTACGTATCCCACGCAACTGTGCCGATGGTTGAAAACTCTCAAAGTCCACGTGCGTGAGCGCGCAATAACCTGGTTTTTTGGGGTAATTGCCTTCAATTTTTTACTCTTGTAAAATACGTTTTCGGGGGCTCTGTAGGACCATTTTTTAAGCTTTTTGAGCGGTTTTTCGTGGTTTTTCCTTCATTCCTAACCCATTCGCTATTGTTTCTGGAATAAAATTTTTTTTTGAAAACCGGCCAGGTTCTGGTGAACAAACATTACAAAACTAGCCGGGGCTCCACGGGTTAACAAGAACAATTAATTATAAAGAATAATAATAATAACAATAGAAAAAGTTAAATATTAATACATACAGACAAAAAGTAAGCAGAGGTTATAATAGAAACTTCAAGTTAATAATGCTTGTTTAAAATTATTGATATCAAATTTTAAAATACAGTCACAATAATTGACCTTAAAAAGATTAAATTTATGCAACAATTTACTTGCAACAAAACCTCTGTCTACTAAGAGTGTATAGTAACCTAGCTCTATCCCAAAAGTCTTCTACTCTGGTACAAATTTTACAAAATCTTATTAGCTGGGAATAAAAACAATTATAAGTTATTTTACTATCGATATTACTATTAGGGAAAGGAAAGTTTATTACGTTAAAATTAAAATCGTCAACTTTGTGGTATATCTTAAGTGTGCACTGTTCATTAACAATGAATGGTAAGGTGGGTGATAGGAAAGTTGAGGGAGTGGTGGGAGGGTGGGGGGTACCATCAGAGGTGAATGGGAATGGTAGTGCACTTGTGGACGTATGTGTGGGGAGGAGGCTGTGGATAGCCAACACCTTCTTCCGACACAGAATCATCCACAGGTACACGTGGAAACGGATGTTGACGATGAAGGATAAGACAGTGGTGGAACGAAAGTCATTGATTGATTATGTATGTGTGGATGAACGAATGAAGAAATCTGTGATGGATGCTAGGGTGTATAGGGGTATTGGAGGGGGTCTGTCTGATCATTATGTAGTGGTAGCTAAGGTTAGGATACAAAAGAAGTGGGTAAGGAGAGCTGGAGGGAGGCGAGAGGAGGGTGGAATGGTGAGGAGGGTGGAGAGGTTGCAGGAGGAGGAAGTTAGGGAGGAGTACAGGAGAGCAGTGGAAAGACGAATAGGTGGGTTCGACCTGGAAGTTATGGAGGAAGTGGAGGAGATGAGCAAGGTGTTTAAGGATGAGATCTGTGCCGCATGTGAGGAGGTGTGTGGAGTGACGAGAAGAGGGAGGGGAGTGAAAGGTACAGCATGGTGGACAGAAGAGCTAAGAATAGCTGTGGAAGAAAAGAAGAAAGCATATAGAGAGTGGTTGGGTAGTAGAGGGAATGAAGATTCCGAGAGACAGAAACGAGCGAGGTACGTGGAGAGTAAGAGGGTGGTGAAGAGAGTAGTGAAGGAAAGTAAGAGAAGAGTAGATGAGGAATTTGGAAGGAATCTGAGTGTAAAATGGAGGGAGAGTAAGAAACTGTTCTGGAAAGAAGTCAAGAAAGTTAGGGAAGGTAGCAAGGGAAACAGTAAGGGTGTGAAAGATAAGAATGGGAGAATGCTAGCCGAGAAGCAAGAGAGAGTCGAAAGATGGAGGGAGTACTTCAGTGAGTTGCTAAATGTAAGGAATGAAGAGCCAGCAAACATAGCTGGATATGGGAGGGAGAAGAAGAGAAGTAGTGGAGGAGGAGGTGGGGATCAGGAGGTCAGAAGTGTGGGAAGCCATGAAAAGGGTGAAGTTGGGGAAAGCACCAGGAACAGATGGAGTGTGTGGGGAAATGTTGAGGTATGGTGGTGAGATAGTGATAGAATGGGTATGGAAAATGTGCAAACTAGCATGGGAGAAGGGGAGTGCACCTGATGACTGGAAGACTGGCATAATAGTCCCCCTATATAAGGGCAAAGGGGAAAGAAGAGTGTGTGGTAACCACCGAGGAATATGTCTTCTAAGTGTAGTAGGGAAGGTATGCAGTAGGGTAGTGATTGAGAGAGTGAGAGTGAGAACGGAGAAATGGATAGGCGACGAGCAGGGAGGTTTTAGGAAGGGAAGAGGATGTGTAGATCAGATTTTTACCCTGAATTGTGTTCTGGAGAAGAAACAAAAGGTGTATGTTGCCTTTATGGACTTGGACAGGCCTATGACAGAGTGGATAGAGAAGGTTTGTGGAAAGTACTTAGAATATACGGAGTAGAGGGCAAGTTGCTGAAAGCAGTGAAGAGCATGTATGAGGGTGCAAAGGCGGCAGTACGTGTGGAGAGTGAGCAGAGCGAGTTCTTTGACCTGAATGTTGGTTTGAAACAGGGGTGTGTGATGTCCCCGTGGTTGTTTACTGTATATATGGATGGAGTCATGAAAAAAATACTATCAAGAGCAGTGGATGTTGGTGTATCGCTGAAAAGGGAGGGAATTGAGTGTACAAAGTACAAAGGAAGTACAAAGGAAATCAAGCAACAACAGATCTAGTGACCCTTCTAGGCTGCTTGTCCTCCAAAACACTGAGGATCAAGTGTCCAAACAGTGGTTTAGAGTGGGTAAGGGAACATTGGAAAGGGAACTACTGCCCTGCCACTAACGTGGCAGGACTAGGAAGTTAGTAGGGGACATATGGGTTAGTAACTGAGGGGAGGATAAAGTTATTCATTTACAAACGCAGTCAGTCGCGGGTTTGATGCGAGATATTTGTCTAGGCGGAATTTAAATGAATCAACGGTGCTGCAGTCTATAACGTTTCGGGGAAGCCCATTCCACAAGTTGACAACTCGATTGAAGAAGAAATTCTTAGATTCGTGCGAGTTAAAAGATTTACCAATAATTTTGCAACCGTTTCCCCGTGTGTAATTAGATTGGTCGATAGTGAAGTACTTACTACAGTTCATATTGTCGATGCCTTTGATGATTTTGAACACTTGAATTAAGTCGCCTCTTAATCTGCGCTGGGTTAAAGGAAATAGATTTAATTCTCTAAGACGCTCTTCGTATGGTTTGTTCTTTAGGCTAGGTATCATTTTGGTAACTCTACGTTGAACTCGTTCTAGCTTGTTTATATCTTTTTGGTAATAAGGGCACCAGGATTGAACGCAGTATTCCAGAAGAGGGCGGACTAAGGAATTGTAAAGGGTTAGGATAACTTCTTTGGATTTATGCTCAAATGACCTGCCTATAAAGCCAATTATTTTGTTTGCCTTCTTAACAACTTCTGAACATTGTTGACTCGGTTTTAGGTTACTCGATATTGTTACTCCCAGATCAGTTTCTCTGTTTACATTCTTAAGCTGAGTGCCATTCATCGAATAGTTTGCTTTCTCATTTAGGTATCCGACATGTAGTACTTTACATTTATCCGCATTGAAACTCATTTGCCAAATTTGGGCCCAACATGACAATTTATCTAGATTGTGTTGCATATCGTCAACTTGTTCTTTTGAGAGTACGCTATTTGCAATTTTTGTATCGTCAGCAAATTTTGAGATTGTGCAGGTGAGACCCTCATCTATGTCGTTGATGTAAATTAGAAAGAGAATTGGTCCTAGTACCGATCCCTGGGGTACCCCGCTACTTACATTGGTCCATTTAGATGCCTTACCGTTTATGACTACTCTTTGCTTTCTGTTGTTGAGCCAATTTTCTATCCATTTCAACACACCGTCTTGTATTCCATGCGCTTTTAGTTTTAGCAGTAAACGTTTGTGGGGAACTTTGTCAAAGGCCTTTTGAAAATCAAGGTATATAATATCTACAGCTTTACTCTCATCGTAGAGGTTGAGGATATCGTGGAAGAAGTCTAAGAGGTTTGTTAAACAGGAACGTTTTTTACGAAAGCCGTGTTGAGTATCTTTAAGTATGTTATTTTCCTCTAAGTGATTTACGAGTCTGTCTCGTATGACCGTTTCTAGCATTTTACATACAACTGAGGTTAAGCTAATTGGACGATAGTTACTGGGTAGGGATTTGCTGCCTTTTTTGAATATCGGTGTTACGTTGGCTAGCTTCCACTGATCAGGCATAGTTCCAGACTGCAAGGATTTATTGAATAGTAATGTCAGTGGTTTGGAGAGCTCATTCTTAGCTTCCTTTAGAACTCTAGGCGAGATTGTATCAGGTCCTGGCGTTTTATTTACTTTGAGTTTATCTAAACAATTCAATACTTCTCTCTCTGTAACGGTGATATTGCTTAGAACATCTGAATTATCAATCTGAATCGGCGATGGTGTAGGGATATCACTGAGGTCTTCGGTTGTAAAAACTGATGCAAAGAAGGTATTGAGGGCATTACTCATTTGTACTTCGTCTTTGGTGTATTCTCCTTTTTCATCGACTAACGGTCCAACAGTTGAAGTAACTACTTTTTTCTTTCTGATATAACTATAGAATTCTTTCGGGTTTGTTTTACTTTGATTCGCAATATGTAACTCTAAGGTCTTTTTACTTTGCTTAATTAACTTTTTGGCTTTGCGTCGTAGCTCTACAAATTTCACCCGTTCTTCGTCATTTTGTGAGGATTTTAATCTATCATTAGCAAATTTTTTAGCAAGCAGGCAGTTTGAAATATCTTTATTCCACCATTTGGGCTTATTATTATGGCCTGGACGCCGTATTTTCGATGGTATGCAGTCTTGCACTGCTTTTAGGTAAGTGGTTTCGAATAACTTCCAAGATGTATTTATGTCGTTATTGTTAATTAAAAAGCTCCAGTCAGTTTCTTTAAACATAGCTCTAAGTTTATGGAAGTTTGCTTTCTTGAAATTAGGGACTTTTTCGATGCTACTATTTGGTTCGTTACTAGTAAACTTTAAAGTGAAAGTTATCGTACGATGGTCGCTGTTACTGAATTCATCACCAACATTCAAATTCTCTATCAATTCTTCTTTTGTTGCAAGTACAATGTCAAGAACGTTATTACCACGGGTCGGCGTTCGAACAAATTGATAAAGCGAACTCTCTTGCAAGTTCGTATACAAGTCATGTCCGGAGTGTGAAGTAAGAGTATCGCCCCACTTGGTCACAGGTAAATTAAAGTCGCCAAAAATTACGGTATCTTGTGAGTTACTTACATCTGCAATTTGTTCGTAAATTTCTCGGTCAGTTTGCACTGATTGGGCTGGAGGTCTGTATATTAACGCAAGTATTATTTTTGTACCTTATTATTTTTTGTGGAAGCTACCTATACTGCTGTTTGCGGATGATACAGTTCTGATGAGTGATAAGGAATGGGAGTTGCAGGGTCTGGTAAATGAGTTTGGAACAGTGTGCGAAAAACAGAATTTGAAGGTAAATGCGGGGAAGAGCAAGGTTATGGTCTTCGAAAGGGGTGAAGTGACAGAGTGTGAGGTGAAGCTGAACGGTCAGGCTATGGAGATCGTCAACTCTTTTAAGTATCTGGGCAGTGTGTTGAGTAAAGATGGGACTATGGATGAAGAAGTGCGGGAGAGGGTACAACAGGGGAAGAGGGTTGTAGGAACGCTAAAAGCAGTAACAAGAAATAGGGTGGTCAGTATGGAAGTGAAGAAGTCCTTGCATGACAGTGTGGTAATCCCGACACTGACTTACGGAAGCGAAGCATGGACGTTGGTTGAGAGACTCAGACCAAGAGTGAGAGCAGTGGAAATGAATTACTTAAGGAGTGCGTGCGGAGTTACATGGAGGGATAGACAGACTAATGAGGAAGTAAGAAGGAGGTGTGGTGTGGAGGTAGATGTGCTGGAAAGTGTGAAAAGGAACAACTTGAGATGGTTCGGCCATATGGAACGTATGGAAAGCGAGAGAATGACTAAGAGGGTGTACGAGAGCGAGGTGGAGGGACAGAGAGGGAGAGGTGGAAGGATGGAGTGAGTACATGAACGAAGGCGGTGCTGGTTGGGGGGAGGGGCGTCGACTGACTGGGGACAGAGGTGCATGGGGGCGGTTCATTCTTGGCCACCCCTTCGGGGATCACGGCGTCAGACAATAGATACATAGATAGATAGATATTTATATCAAGAACATTTTCAACTTAATCATTTACTTTACCTTGTGTGAGGGGGATGGAATTTGGATAAATTTGTTTAGCGACTTGATTAAAATTTAACATATTACAAACAAGAATATCATCAATATGTCTACTATTATTGCTTAACAATTTAACAAGTGCTAAGTTTTCTGGGATGTTATTTTTCTTGCTACTGTCAACTAAGTTTTTCATAAATTTAAATTCTAAAGCAAGCAAGAATAAGTCTGCAATTAAAGGGCTAGCATTTCCACCCATAGGAATTCCTAATATTTGTTTGAAAATTGAGTAAATGTAGAAAATGTAGTTTGAAAATGTACCGTAAAACCGTGTAACCTCGGACATTTTTCGAGTTTTTGTAACGATATCTCCTGACTGTAAACACATTATAGAGATATAACTAGGTCAAGTGATGTGTGGTGATAGTGCGCGGTAATCCAGGAAGCCTCCTAAAATTATCCCCCATAATAAGAGAGCTATCCTTATCCTAAATGGTGTCCGAAGTCATCTTGAAAAGTGGCTGACTTCGGATATGTATGGATAACTTCGGACATAAGTGATTTCTTATGGAAAATGATTGCCAAGAAAGCTGGGATAGCTTCGGACAAGCGGAGGGGAACTTCGGACGTACGTTCGTGGTTTTATTTCATTCATTTTTCGGCTCCTACTATTTTATATGAATATTTTATTATTGCTGCTTATTCCTGTCCGATGTCTTACTGGAAAATGCACAGTCAATACTTTTAGGCCTGTATAATTAGTATAGGAGGGGGTTATATAGGATGTTTAACAAATATTCTTTTTGGCTCTGTTCTCGTTAGGCATTGAAACTCACTCTTAGAAAATATTGAGCAGGAAAAATAACCAATGCTGTCAAATCAATAACTCGAAAATTAACTAGGCCTAGTGAAACTATATACAGTAGGTATGTATACTCTATCACTGCATATACATTAAAATGTAAAACTTGCAAACTAAACAAACCAAAATTGGGACAAGGACAATATAAAGTCAAATTAAATTATCAAAATCGCTATGTGGAAACAACGCTTACTAAAATGAAAACTATTAAATAAAAGAACACAATCCACCACATAGGGTGTACATTACTACATGAGCAAGTTAATCTGTTTCCCAAGCAAACTAATCGCACATATAACAACGCACTATCGTCACGTTAAAGGAAGTAGTCAAGTTTGGGAAGTCCGGGACGTTCTGGCAAATTTTACTAAACTCTGCATGAATAAAGAAACTAAATGTTAAATGTCAAAATATTATTTAAAATCAAATTTGCAACATGACAAGACATTAACAATAGTACAAAATACAAATATTGATAAGATATCTATACTATTACAAAATAATATATAAAATACAGTACAGCACTCACTAACGATAGTGCTATCGGGTAGGTACCTGTAAGCATAGCATGCCTCAAGTGACCCCTATCAATAACTACCCTACAAATAACCTACATTTATAGCACAAATAAACTAAGGAAATCGCAAAAGTAAGCAATTGATACTATCGACAATGAATACATATAATATAAAGACAAATAATTGCAAAATATGAAGTAACAACAGATTTAAACAAAGAGTACTCTTTTAACAAGAACAATAAATTTAAAAAATCATCAATATTAATATTAATACAGGTAATAGAAAAAGAAAAAGATAAACAATAAATACAGACAAAAAACAATAAATACAGACAAAAAGTAAGCAGAGGTTATACAAGAAACTTCAAGTTAAAAAGGCTTGATTAAAATTATTGATGTCAAATTTTAGAATACAGTCACAATAATTGACCCTAAAAAGATTAAATTTATGGAACAATTTACTTGCCTCAAAAATAATGAATATGAATTTGAGCATTTTTATAGGTATAACGTATGTGTTGATGTTTCTTACGGCAGATAATATTTTTTTTGGACAAGATATATGTCTCTCCTAATTTATATATATTATATATCCAGAATTAACCTAAATACATAAATCGGTTAGCATATTATCATATTTGTATGGGTTTTTGGACTCAGAGAATGATTAATTGATCTTTAACCACCATTTTAATGATGGACAAGTATTATGAATTATTTGCATAGGGCAAATAATAACAAACGATTTGTTTGTTCCATGTCCGAAGTTACCATTTTTTGTTGTGGAAAACACAATAGGTTAAATGATAGTGTTCTAGCTAGAGCTTTATACAAGTGTAACAAATTTCCTTTGGTGGATGTTGTCTCTGGTAATTTTACTACAAAATTATATCAGTCACAACATCATTCATACAAACAAATTTCTTCAGGGTGATAGAAGTTTGGCAGGGTAGCGAAAAATTTACAAATTTTCGTCATGTATATATAATATTTTTTTTTTTGTACATATACTCATGCCAGTTCCCTAGGGCTTTTACATGCTCTTCCTTTGCCATTTCTCTAAACGGACCCCACAAAAAACAATAAAAAGCGTTTCCATTATATAATGACTGGCTAATTACTTATTATCGCCGATGTCCGAAGTTACGACCCAAGTCCGACGCGACCCGGTTTTACGGTAGTACAGTAGGTGCCTTTCAAGGGAGCCCTGGCTCTCAAAAGGCTCAGCCTGCAGATTCTATTACACATTTAGCAACAATTACCCTTTTAAATATTATGCTAAATTAAATTAAATCAATCAATTATATCAATCAATAGATGTGAGGACCAAACTGCAAGATAAGATATCTAAAAAGGAATTCAGGATATGGTTGGGTATGAAAGAGTATCAGTGAAGAGATATGTACGAGCAAGCTTTGATGGTTTGGGCATGTGGAGAGGATTGATGATCTAAACTGGGTGAAAAGATGCAATTCTGTGAACGTGGAAGGAGCTGCACCGAGGGGTTATACCTAGAGAGACGTGGGACCAGGTCATGCAATCTGATCTTGAAACTAAAAGCCTAACAAGTGGGGCAGCCTTGAATACGGTTGCCTGGTACGCCACCATTAGGATGTGAGACTATAGCCACACTCCATGTGAACTACAGGGTCTTTAAAATTATATATGTTTGTTTAACAGGAATATAGCGGTATTTAGCCCATATTTACTTTATGAAGGAAAGGAATAGGGATAATGCTAAGTACTGGTAGCTCATCATTAAGCCAAATAGGCCTATCCATACTTCAAATAGACATCCAAAACTCCTGTAGCTTTCTTTATCTTCCCCTAATGTCGGATTGAGTGTACTGTATGTGGTTTTGTTATATTTTGAAAATTATCAATGAAGCAATAGGGGATGTCTTATGAGTGTGAAAATTCATAAGAGTGTCAAGGACAACCTCCCTTGACTGTGGACAGACCCACACTTTTGTTTGTTGGTGAGTCGCTCCCTCAACAGAAGCCACTCGAAGCAATAGAAATGGTATTGGTGCCGTTTGAGAAAGATTTGTGATTTTTGTGTATGTATGTACCAACCTTCAATAGATAACAGTTTAAATCTATTTTGCATAAATTAAGTGTATAAAGTTTATTTTTATTGAATTTGTTTTTCCTTCCTCTCTTTTTGTTAAAACGAACTCACATATTCCAATGTCACTGATATGTTTTAGTCTTACAACCAGGGTGGGACTCTTCAGCCTAATTAGCAGTATCATTTACTTGCAAGTGAATCTTTGCTTGTGGGTTGTCAGTGACCAGAAAGGCATCTGACTAAAATATGTGTCATTGCCTATAACACCTAACTTGACAGTTGATTACTATCCCCTCAGACTGCTTCACAGGACATACACTTGGTAATAGGCTGTGGAAGATCTTAATTTAATTCTCAAGTGGCATGGCACATGGTATAGTCCTCTATCACAGTAACTCTTGACCACTTGCATACAGTTCAGTACTGCTTCTATCCTTGTGAGTGCCCCCTGGAGAACTTTTATGGGGTATATACTCAATAATTCATGCCCATGTAGGAAATGGCCATTAAAAACCAACAGCGGTGTCAATATTTTCCTTCGCAAATTTAAGCATTAGGCCAACTAATCTTCACAATTGGGCATTACAATTTTGCTGACTAGCGTTAGGCCAAGAGTTTCAGATAATATGGACAGTTTGATAGTAAGCTCCCCTTTTCCAGCGGACCCACCAAAGTACCCGGGCATCGCCATCTTCCTGCAGAACCTCTTCATCTTCTTCGCATCCCTCGTCTACAAGATCGGGCGCTCAGAAGAATCATGGAATTAGATTTTTATAACTGCTACTATACCATGAACCTTATACTTCCCAGTAATTTAACAATCACCCCCGTAGCTAATTGTACCTTCTGTCTTATTGTCTCCCCTTTTCATTCTTCATACACTGTACACTCGGTTGCCATAGTCTCTAGCCCACTCATGAATATTCGTGGACTTCACTTATTTTTAATTAAGGAAGTATATCTCTGGAAACAAATTTATTAATTTAATGTTCTATGCATCAACTATAAAACTATATACTGTATACTAATACTGTAATTGAAAAGCAAGTTCTATCCAAAAATGAATCCAGATACTGTAGTTATAATTGTACAGTATAAGGAAAAACATATGGAGTTCACAAATTCTTATGAGGCGGCTAGAGACTATGGCATCAGAGTGTATATAAAAATAGGCCACCCAGTGGACAAATAGTTAAATGATCATGTGTACGTCTTATCATTTATTAAAATTAATTATTTACTCTTTGTCTCTGTATGATATATATAAATGGCCTATGCTTTAAAACGTAAAAAATAAACTTTATAAAATTGTAAGACTGGATACTAAATGCCGTGTGAAGAGTTATCTATAGCTTTATTAACAATGTTTCCTATTATAGGCTCTTCAGATCAAGAAACTATAAGCGAAACTTTCATAGAGTGTTCCTCCTCACATGGAGATTAGTATCCATACTGTAAAAAGTTTTCCATAGGTATAAAACTTTGTATTTTGGTACTCCTTAATGTTGTGAAATAGAGAGGTAAGCCTTTCAGTTCGGTGATGCCTATGTTGTTTGGTTATGGCTATCAGTAGACAATTTATATTTAGGTCTTGGAGTCAAATGGTAAATCAGATGGACTTTACCAATTTCTAATCATGGAAGTTTATCTCTTGAAACAAATTTATGAATATAGTTTTCTAGGCATCAACTAGAAAACTATATATATACTGTTGATCTTCTGTGGTACAGGCACCTGTATAAGTAGCTGGTACACAACTACAGTATTTGATAAAAGGGGGGTTTATTTGACCCCCTTCTCCTTCATGTTTAGCACCAAGAGTTTTTATATTTTTAGACATGGACCCCATTAGTTTGGTTGTTTTAAGACCTTTTGTACCATTTAGGCGTCAATTTTTTCCTGGCGAGCGATAGCTAGTCTGCATTTTAGGAGGAAGCAGCCTTCCTCAGCCGGGGCATTTTTCTACCGAAAATGCACAATGTTATCTCGAAGGGTGGTCTTGGTTTTTTGTTGTTGTTAAGTTTGATGGTGGTCTAGGGAGAAAAAAAAAAATAATACTTTTGATGAATAAACAAATATGATAATATCTCCCCTTAAGACAGGCTATATTGAAAGAAGGAAAACATTAACTCTGGCTTGTGTTTAAAGGGAATATATCAAAATATTTGCCAAGCATGTCAGAATTGTTCTAAAAATTTGCTCCCCCTTCCACAGCAAGTGGTTGTATTTCCTCAGGTGAGTTAAGGGGAGGTTTTTAGTTTGTTCCCTATACTTCCATTAAGCTTAAAATTACACCCCCTAGACCCCCTTTCAAGGTGAATTTGTATATTTTTCGGTAAAAAAAATTCCCGGTCGATGGCCGGTTCTTCTTAAATTACAGGCTCACTTTAAATGGCACGAAAAGTCTTAAAATAGGCAGAAATGGGGCGAATGTTCTTAAAATCGCCAAACTAATGGGGCGAACGTCTTAAAATCTCAAAAGCATTGGGGGCTAAACATGAGGGAGTAAGGAGTCCAGAAAAAAATCCCCCTAGTGGAAATCTCCCCTTAATAAGTTCCAATGTTAGCCAGTATGCCATTAACCCCTTGAGGATCGTGTTGCGTTTTGACAGTTTATTCTGGCTATCATTAGACAATTTTATATAGCTTAGGAAGGATCTGTGGGAATGAATAGGGTAAAGACTATTTCACTTTATCCTCCGACTTCTATATACCCTTCCTAATCTGAATACAATCGTCTAATAATAATTAACTGTCTTGATGGTGTAATGGTTACAGCATGTAAGTTCTGTATGTGATATCCTAGGTTCGAATCCTGAGAGTACCACATGCTTTCATTAATTTCATTGGGGGTTATTGGTGTTAAGAATGATGTTAAAAACAATAGCCAGAAAATAGAAAAGAAATGCGTCATTGCATCTTGAAAGGGTTAACAAGAGACGTACTGGAAGGTAAATTATTGTCAAACATTGAATGTGATGGTATTTATCACTTGCTCCATATGTTTGATTTATGTTCTTGCTTTACGTAGCTGTAGACGATTTGTAGCGATCAAACTCTTTATTGCATTTTGGAGGGGTAATTTTCCTTCATAACTTTATTTCCTAATCATTTGCCCCTTCTTTACCGGTGACGTCTTTTTTAATCTTATTGTAGCTATATTTAGACAATTTGGTGCAGTTTATGAAGGATCTGTGGTAGTAAAAAGGATTAAAATATTAATTTTTAACCTGTTAATTGCTGGAGGCCCTTTCAAACTGCATAAAATCGTCTATTATTGGCCAGAAAAAGTTAAAAAAAAAAAAAAAAAAAAAAGTAGCCGGTTCAGAATTGGTTAATACTGTACAGTAGTTATATTAAAATACCGGTGTTTTTAATTAAGATTATGATATTTGTTCTTATGTCATTTACCAATATAAGTTTGTTCATAATTATATAATAATCATTAACTGTCTTTCATAAATTTGTAAGCCTCATGTGTATCAGTCTGTGTAAGGTATATATTTTGTAATTCAGTAGGTGACTCAGCACTCCGTATTTTGATGTGATTTTTTACAAGAATTTATTTTCAATCTCATACAGTGCAGTCGTGAGCATTAAAAAGGTTACACCCATTCATATTTTTAGATCATCGTTCTTGTTCTGTAGTCTGTTATTTTTTTATTTTATTATTTTTCAGCTGATAGTAAGTTTAATCCCTTAGCATCTAATTTCTCGATTCTTAACCCAGGCAGTGCAATAGGCCTCATGGAAGGCACGGTATTTAAATGTGTAAAAAGAACCCTTCAAATATTGTGCCAGTGCCGGGAAATGTCTCAAAATTGGATGACACATAGAACGTACTATAGGTAGCGCCAACGAACTTGACAATAATCTTGTCCCTTTAACTTCTTGTAACTCAATATGAATGAAATCAATCGGGCTGAAATTCCTCTCATTTGGGAAGAGTCCACCAGGTAATAGGTGTGGATATTTACAGCCAGTTTGCTTGAGTACCTTTTGAGTTACGAAGAGGTCAGGGATCGAGACATTTGTCAAGTTCGTTGGCGCTACCTATAGTATTTCCCTACACCACATCCTCCACTCCCGCCTCCCCTTTATACCCCACCACCACACCCCTCTTTCCTTCAACTTGACCTTTTATTTTGTTCATTTATTAGCAGTCCATGGGTTAATGGAAAAGTATGTCTGCATCACATCATTGCAAAGTTTTCATAATTAGAAACATATTTCGCTACAAAATCTTGGTAATAGCCGAGTAATAAGGATGGCTAGAGAGCAATCTACCATCAGTTGGAAAAAAACAGACTATTTTAGCCCCAAGGCGCTCTTTGTGGGAATCCCGCAGCGTCCAGGTAGTCCGCCACCTCTCTCGGGTGGGTCCAGAGATCTCCAAGGAACGTGATGTTGAAGTTTTATGCCCAAATTCTGAAGCACCTAGGATATCATAAGTCATTATTGTCTCGTTCAAGTTTCTGTAGATTCAAATGGGGGCACCAGTATTAATACTCACGACTGTAGGCTACGTGAGGATTTGTATAGGTGTCCTTAACCCTTCCTACCCGGTCTGCCTTAGGTAAGGACAGCACGAAAGAAGGGCCACTACCCGGTATGCCTTATCTAAGGCATGAGCTTAATAGCCTAATTAAGCTTGGTCCGAACGCCGTGCGTACGACGTATGTCAACAAACCCAAGCGTTCGTCACCGCACCTCCGAAAACAAGAAGGAGAAGACTCCTCAATGTTATTGTTCTGACGTCATGACGAAATTAGTGTCTAAAAAGCCCCCATATTGGCAACATCTCTGCAATATTGGCTCCACTGAAATCGTCATCACAACTGAACCAGTTGACTTACAGAGCTCTACTCAATGCCAAAATACAGATTGAAAACCGCACTACGATTATAGATGAGTGGGAAAGTTCTAGCAGTGAAAATAAACATAAATACGGTAGCCTAGGCCTAGACGTTTTTCAGCCATATCGCCCGGGTAGGGGCGACCGTCATTTGGTAAGACAGCCCGGGGAGGAAGGGTTAAACCTCTCAATACAATGGTGGTATAATATTCTGTCTAACACTATACAGTACAGTAGTCTGTTCATTATGTGGAGTCTATCTATCTATCTATCTATCTATCTATCTATCTAGCCTATCTATATACTCAGGCCCAATCCCCACTTTTACTTTTTTTTTTTTTTTTTGATAGTTCAAGAAGTACTTGGTCAATCTAGTTGATATGTCATCCATTTGGGAAGAGTCGACCAGTAAAAAAGTGTGGAAATTTACTTATTTATATAAATACTTAACATCAAGGGTTTTCTTAACCCGGGAACTGCGGGGAGACTCTTAAGAGTTCCCCCGGCGGACTGCGGGAAGAGTCTTAACCCGGGAACTGCGGGAAGACTCTTTAGAGTTCGGCCGGCGGACTGCGGGAAGACTCTCTGGAGTAAGTAAAACTAAAAATCAACTTTTTACATCAATTTTTTTTTTTTTTTTTTTATTTTTTTTTTTTTTTTTTTTTGGCCCCTGGGCCATGCAAAATCTCAGTCCTCTACCTCCCCTCCTTCCCCACTTTCCTCCTATTCCTCAGTTATCACCTATTTTCCCTATTATTCCCTTATTCTGAGGTATATTTTCGTGCTAACATTAGCGAGTTGCAAGCAGGGTGTTGTCATCACTGATGGCCATCGAGTGCAAGAGAGAGAGAGAGAGTATCGATCGACTGTGTCTCAGTGGCCTTGGGGGAAATTGGCGGGAAAGGAGTTTGCCTCACCCATAGATTATACAACTCGCGGGCTATATCTCCGATTTTGACCATCCAAACGCTGTTTTCACTCGTTTTATTGTTGTTTCAGGTTAATACCTTTATAATCAACCCATAATAGGCGCATATGGATAATTATTAATGCTATTAATGGTACAATGAATATTTTAGTGACGAAAAACCTCAAATACGTCAGCACAGGGGGAGGTTTTCATTTACCCCCGTGCGCACTTCAGAGGTTAAGAGTCAGAGAAAAAAAAATCAACTTTTGACATCGACATTTTTTTTTTTGTTTTTTTTTTGTTTTTGTTTTTTTTTTTTTTTTTGCCCCTGGGCCATGCAAAATCTCAGTCCTCTACCTCCCCTCCTTCCCCACTTTCCTCCTCTCCTTCAGTTATCACCTATTTTCCCTGTTATTCCCTTATTCTGAGGTATATTTTCGTGCTAACATTAGCGAGTTGCAAGCAGGGCGTTGTCATCACTGATAGCAAGCGAGTGCAAGAGAGAGAGAGAGAGTATCGATCGACTGTGTCTCAGTGGCCTTGGGAGAAATTGGCGGGAAAGCAGCTTGCCTCACCCATACATTATACAACTCGCGGGCTATATCTCCGATTTTGACCATCCAAACGCTGTTTTCACTCGTTTTATTGTTGTTTCAGGTTAATACCTTTATAATCAACCCATAATAGGCGCGTATGGATAAGTATTAATGCTATTTATGGTAAAATGAATATTTTAGACACCTCAAATACATGCGCACAGGGAGAGGTGTCTAATTACCCCCATGCGCACTTGTTAGGTTAACTGGTGTCTCGAGAGTTAGTGAATTCCTGTGTATTGGAAGAACTGGCACTTTTGAAAAAGAAAAGATTAGATGATTATTATTATTAATAGTAGTAGTAGTGTGTATGTATGTATATACACAGGCACATACCTCATAGCTGGGGGTGGCCAACTCGAGACAGAGCCCGAACAGGGACAACACTACATAAAAAACAAAATATAAGTTCACACACATTTAGGTCGCCCAGGAGAAGACCCAGAGACCAAGGATCACTAGGGGTCTCCAGCATTTCCCTGGCCCAGACCTCCCGAAGAGGTTCCGGTCTCAGCAGGCAGACACGCAGTGGAGCACACCACAATGCCCTCCCATCTTACTAAATCCAATCCTCCCTCAGTTACAAGAGGCCAGGTTTCAAAATTTCTAGAGTGATAGACGATAAACAGTTTTATTCATCTTTTGACCGATCTTCAGAAATACTTCAATTAGATTGTGTTCTTTTATTTATAAATTATTATTTTACTTAGGCGTTTTTTCCACATAGTGATTTTGATTAGTTGCTTTGTCTTTTTACTGTGTTCGTATAAGTTTTGGTTTGTTTATTTTGCAAGTTTTACATTATAATTGTGGCTCATGTGTTTCCTAAGCTGAATATAATTGACAAGTGATGACTTAAATTAAATTTGAGAAAAGTATCACCACACTGAATGGGTTGAAGCCGGTATCACATGAACACTTTCTCCGTCAACTTTAATCCTCAACACTGGTCTGATAGCTTAACCCTTTGAGGATTAGGACACAATTTAACAGTTTATTCTGGCTATTATTGGACGATCTTATTCAGATTAGGAAGAGTATATGGAAGTCAGGGTTATTTGAAAGTTTTTACGGTTTAAATTCCCACATATCTTTTGTAAATAATCATCGTATAACCTGCTGAATAAACTGTCAGAATGCGTCATAATCCTCAAGGGGCTAAGAGGTTAACTTTCGAAATATTTGTGTTCCCAAAGTTAACATATCTTCAGTTTAGTCTCTGATACCAGTGCAAAAGATCCTGGAAAATATTGACCATCAAAAATTGCTAATATAAACTCATGTGATACCCCCACTTGACAATTATATTCAGCTTGGGAAGGAGGGGAATTAATTGAGATAGTTTTTAACCTTTTGATGCGTAGAGGCCCTTCCTAAGCTGAATCATGCTGTCTGTCAGTAGCTGGGATTAAATGAAACTATTATTTATTCTGTAGAATACTATACTGTGTCTAGTTTTGTAGATCATTTGTTACATAGATTATTTTTAGGTGGTAAATTATTCAACTCTCGGTCACTGAAGGATAGGGTAGATAGTTATTATAATGTAAAACTTGCAAAACAAACACACCAAAGATAAAGGAACTTATCAAAATCACTATGTGGAAAGAATAATAATAATAATAATAATAATAATAATAATAATAATATTTATTCAGTTAGCAATTTACAGAGTTGGTACCACATAGTTTGTTACAAATATGACATGTACCAGCCTTGCATAATTCCAACTAAGGATAGCCCAATAAGGCCGTTAGGCGTATTTCCATTGGGGTCCTTGTGGGATTAGGTTAGCTGGGGAAAAATGGGGAGGATAAAGAAATAGATACTTTAGAGAAAGTATTTCTAGGGGGTTATTTTAAGATACCTTACATCCTATAGTAAATATCAGTAATCCGTAATCAGTAATCATTTCAGTTTGGTTTGTCTATCTCTTATGTCGCATTTAGTAGTAGACATAAGCTTGGTGCTCCCTTCTCGCAGCTGTCCGGTTCAGGTGTTCCTTCAGGCTACGTCTGAAGGAATACAGTGTTCTCTTTTCACGGACTGGCTGGGGTAGGTCGTTCCAGTCTTTGATGGCGGTGAAGAAGAATGTTTGCTTACCCTGTCCTTGGATTCTCGGGACCTTAAAATTAAACATCCTGTTTCTTGTATTATGTCCACTCATCTCATTTGCTTTAACAAAATCATTCTTTAGGTACTCTGGAGCTCTGTCATAGAAAATTTTGAAGGCATTAGTGAGCCTGATTTGTTTGGCCCTGTCAGCGACATTGAGCATACCTAGTGACTGAAGTTGTTCCTGGCCAACATGTGATCTGGGTCCTAGGTTCAGCATGAACCTAACCATTTTATTTTGAGTGACCTGAAGTTTGTGCTGTGCTGATTTAGATGATGCAGAGTACCAGGATGACACAGAATAGTCAAAATGACATTGAACAAGCGCTTGGCAGAGGGTCTTTTTGGTCGCCGCGGGCAAGCATCCTACCTGTCTATACAGGTATTTTATACGTGCTCTACACTTACTCAGGATAGATTCCAAAATTGTTTCACCTGACAAACTCGCGTCCAGTTTTAGTCCGAGATATTTAACTTGTGACACTGTTGTTATAGGAATATCATTACAGTTGACCGAGAAGCCCACAATGTCTTTCAGTTTGCGTTTTGTTCCACATAAGATGGCTTCCGTCTTGCCCAGGTGAAGAGATAGTCTATTGTCCACTAGCCATTCACTACATGATTCTAGTTCTTTGGAAAGTGAAGCGGCAATACTTATTGGGTCTTTTCCTGAAACCAGGAGCACGCTGTCGTCTGCATACAGTAATAATTTACATGAGACGCTCAGTTCCATGTCGTTCACATAACAGAGAAAGAGTAAGGGACCAAGGATGCTTCCCTGCGGGACCCCACACTTAATTGGCATAGGATCAGATATATTATCATCAATTTTGACTCTTTGGGTTCTACCACTAAGATAAGATTTAAACCAGTTCACAGATCCTATGCCCATTGCTTGTAGTTTATTACATAGGATATCATGGTCTACTGTGTCAAACGCTTTTTGTAGATCAAGAAGAACCATACCGGTGTAGTTACCTTTAGACATTTCTTTACGAATGTGATCCGTTAAGTGGATGAGACAGGAGTCTGTCGAGTACATGCATCTGAAACCTGATTGAAACTTATAGAATAGATCATTTTGTTTGAGGTAGTGTTCAATTTGGGTGTATACCGCTCTTTCAAGGATTTTAGATACAATACATAATATGCTAACTGGTCTGTAGTTACCAACTTCTAGTTTATTTCCTTTCTTGAATAGAGGGGTTACAATAGCTTCCTTCAGTTCATCAGGTACAGTGTTGGTGTTAATTGACAAGTTGATGATGTGGGTTAGGGGGCCTGCTATACCAATGGCTCCATCTCGTAGAAATTTGGCAGGAATTTTGTCTGGTCCTGTGCTTTTATGTACATTTAGGTTAGACAGCTCGTCAAAAGTGTATTTTGGTGTAACATTTTGCAATCCAAATGTGTTTGGGTGTATGTCTTTATCTCTGTAGAAATTTCGAAAGGTGGCCGTTGTTGTCGTGTATTTATTGAGAGGTTGAGGTAGGTTCTGTGCAAGTGTATTTGCTATGGAGGTGAAGAAGGAGTTGAAGTAGGTTGAAATTTGTCGTTTATCGTGGCAAATCTGATCATTAACCTGGGAGCTGCGGGGAGACTCTTAAGAGTTCCCCCGGCGGACTGCGGGAAGACTCTTGAGAGTAAGTAAAATAAAAAATCAACTTTTGACATCGAAAAAAAAATATTTGTTTTATTTTTATTTTTTTATTTTGTTTTGGCCCCTGGGCCATGCAAAATCTCAGTCCTCTACCTCCCCTCCTTCCCCACTTTCCTCCTCTCCTTCAGTTATCACCTATTTTCCCTATTATTCCCTTATTCTGAGGTATATTTTCGTGCTAACATTAGCGAGTTGCAAGCAGGGTGTTGTCATCACTGATGGCAAGCGAGTGCAAGAGAGAGAGAGAGAGTATCGATCGACTGTGTCTCAGTGGCCTTGGGGGAAATTGGCGGGAAAGCAGTTTGCCTCACCCATACATTATACAACTCGCGGGCTATATCTCCGATTTTGACCATCCAAACGCTGTTTTCACTCGTTTTATTGTTGTTTCAGGTTAATACCTTTATAATCAACCCATAATAGGCGCATATGGATAATTATTAATGCTATTAATGGTACAATGAATATTTTAGTGACGGAAACACCTCAAATACGTCAGCACAGGGGGACGTTTTCAATTACCCCCATGCGCACTTGTTAGGTTAATGGTGAGAGCAATATTAGTGTTAGACGAATCCCTTGTCTTGTTGCTGTAGCCTGTTGTTTTTAGGTGCCTCCATAGTTTCTTTGGGTTATTCTGATATTCCTCTGCCTTATTGTGAAAATAATTAGTTTTCGCTGATTTTATTTTCCTACTTAGTTTATTCCTGGCCCTGTTGAACTCATGTTTCAGACCTTGATCCTGTCTATGTTTCGCTAGCCTTTTTAACAGATTGTCTCTGTGTTCCAGATGGTGTAGTATGTCATTGTTGATCCATGGGTCTGACCTTGCTTTAATTCGTATGTCTTTCAGAGGAGCTATTTCGTCTAGAATGTTTGTGATGATGGTTCTGAAGCCAACCCATGCGTCATTAACGTTTGTACTTCCAAACACTGGAGACCAGTCTGTATTCCATAAAATGTCCAGAAGGCATTGAAGATTTAGGAAAACAATACTATGTAATATAAAATACAAAAGATCTTTAGCGTAGGGTAGATTAGGGTTGGTTTGAGTATATCAGAGGACAGAAATGACCGTACGTTGAATTGAACTAGACCTTGAAGATTATGACACATTTTGACAGTTTATTCTGGCTATCATTAGACGATTTCATACAGCTTAGGAAGGCTCTCTAGGAATCAAAAGAGTAAAAACTATCTCATCTCTCTAGCTCTCACAAGTTCTTCGTAAGCTCAATAAAGTCGTTTAATAATAACCAGAATAAACGTCAAAATTCGTCATAATCCTCAAGGGGTTAATATTGCTATATTTTATATTTAACCCCTTCAGGATGGGACTCGTTAGCCTTGGTCGGTAACTCATCTAGGGGAGACAACCTTATACAGATCCGGGTGGATGGGACTCGTCAGCCATGGTTGGCAACCTGTCTAGGGGAGTAAACCTGATACAAATCCGTACTGCTTACCTAAGGGTAAGGCAGGTTAGTGGATGGATTAGCCGAACACCACTGTAGAAGAATAGTGCTAACAAGATACACAGAAGGCCTCTGAGTCGGATGGATCCTAAATTGAGTGGTCAATCCTGTAAGTCCTTCACTAAACTGGCTCGGGTTGTCCCTCTCACAGGGAATAGGTCTGCTTGGGGGAATTCTGTGTATGGCCACCCTCGTAAGGGGAGTAAGGCGTCCGGCAATAGATAGATAGATAGATATATAGGATGATACCATTTTCATTATATTCTGGCTACTATTAGATGAATTTATTAAGCTTAAAAAGTGCCTTTGGGAATCAAAGAGTTCTAGTTTTTACCCTTTACTTCATTAATACCCCCCCCCCCCCCCCCCAGTACTATGCCTATTGTCGTCGTAGGGGGGCTTCGGGGCTGGCGACTGAGGCTTGATGGGGAAGCATTTCCCTCTCCCATCGAGCTTTCGTCGTCGCCTTGACTAATTTTTAAGTGTAGTTTATATTTGCTCTTTCGCTGTTTTTCCCCTCTTGTTCTTATTCTTTCCCTTCCAGTTGTCCTTTGGGCAACCTATGTCATATGCCACCCTGTCGGGCCCCCATATTTGGCCTGGCTTGGTTGTTGGCTTCTGACCTGACGGTGTCTCTTCGGTTGCTGGAGCGACTGAGCTGACTCTATTCTTTTCCACTGTCCCTTATGTGACTTCTGCCCTGACTGTGCATCCTTTTGATGTGCCTTCTCCTTGGTAGTGTTTATTTTATTTTTATTTTTTTTCCATCTCACTGATATTTTCTTCCTTTGTCCTGATCTCTCTCTATCTTAACCTTTGATCACTTTATTGGTGTTGTAATGTCGTAGTTCTTACCTTATCCTTCGGCCCTGCCCTATAAGAGTTCTGTTGTGGAGCTCATGTGGTCTGGGTGAACTGATGACATGGCGAGAAATGTCTGCGTGTCTTTGCCAGAACGTCCCGGACTTCCCAAATTGACTAATTCCCTGAACGTGACGATAGTGCGTTGTTATGTGTGCAATTAGTTTGCTTGGGAACCAGATTAACTTGCTCATGTAGTAATGTACACCCTATGTGGTGGATTGTGTTCTTTCATTTCATAAATTTTATTTTAGTAAGTTTTCCACATAGCAATTTTGATATGTTGTTTTGACTTTATTTTGTCTTTGTCCCAGTTTTGGTTTGACTTTGTTTGCAAGTTTTGCATTTTAATTCACCTTCCTAGATTTGATCCCCTCCTGCCCATCCTTGTCTATCTCATCTTGATTAGTTGTCCATTGTGTTGTAGTCTTTCGGGCCAGCCCTATGACTTATTTTGGGGAACTCTGGTCTGGTTAAACTAATTTATTAAATACAAAAATATCTTGAATATCCATCCAAAGTTTACTAAAATTGTCTAATGATAGTCATTATCCTTCCTAAGTTGAATAAATCATCTGTTAGCCAGAATATAATGACTATGGTGTCATTGTGCTGAAAGGGTTACTATTGCTATACTTTATACTTAATACTGTGTGTGTTCATCTTTGTTAACACATGTTCTTCATATTGTTCGGTGTATAACTTAGGATCTCTATGATGTTCCGTATCAATACTAGGCAATAAGTACAGGTATGTGAGTTTACTGTATATATTGAATAATGTATCTTGTAGTAATATTAACTACTTTATTACAGACACTCTTTGTCTGTATCTCTCACTTTCACTCTCACTCTCTCTTCCTTAGTCGCCAAGCTTTGTTCATTCCTTTTTGTATTGTGTATTTTTTGTTATTCCCGCAATACATTGAGAAGGAGATGACACTTTTGTTTCTCATTTCATTTTATAGTTCCAGTTATTATGAAGCATCCTTAAGTAGCAGTTTTATATTGGCTACAATGTAATTATAGTTGTTGTTGTTGTTGTTGTTCCCCAAGCTGCCTGGCCGAACAGCCCCAAGGCCCCGAGCAATTCCCTGGGTGGGGCTTTTAGTGTAATTATAGTTATACAGTAGTATCAGTAATAATTCTTGCTACCACCACCAGCCCCTTATGAGAAAGGCATAGATGTATTTGTCAGTATCTGATTGAATAATGTGTGTGTACGGTAGCGCTAATAAATCATGTCTCGGCTGTCATTACGTTTGGTTCGCTCTGTGTTGTATTAATGTCTGTCAGATGTTGAATAGGGTGGGTAAGTGAAGGAATATATTTTTATATTTCACTCAAAATAAAGATATCAAGTTTAGATATTGCTGATAGCAATTATTGATCAAAATATACTTGGTTCCGAGACATCACTGGCCGACTGTAAGCCTACATCTAGCAGGTAGAGTATAGTAATAAAATATTTTACCACACCTTGCCCCTGGTGGTAAACGGGCCTTCACATACTGTATACTGGAGGAAATAGAATATGCCCCACGTATCCTACTGTGTGTCGTACAAGGCGACCAAATGGGCAGAGGGTGCAAGTATGGATCAACGGTGATCCTATACAGTACAGGTTTCCCTCGATTTACGATTGAGTTACGTTCCTGAAAACCCGATCTGAAATAGAAAAAATCATATAGCAAACCCTAAAATTAATGGGGATAAATAATGATGCATTCTTGGACCAGCCAAAAACACAAACACAAACACCTAATACCCTAATGCCGAAGGTGGGGTCGAAGCTGGTTCTGTCACTAGAGCTAGATATGGATGAGGAAAAAAAACGAAGTTCAGAGCTGCTGCCTCTTCTAACTGGGAGAGAACTTTAACTCGCTTGAAGGGAAAGATGTATACCGTACTTGTATGTAATTTTGGTTTGTTTAGTTTGCAAGTTTTACATTTTAATTGTATGTGAGATAGTCTGTAATCTTTTAATGGGTAGACATCCTTCCTAAGCTGAATACAACCATCTAATTGGATTCCAAATTCAAGTTTGCTGGGTACCTGCACACGTCGGTGTCCAAGGTAACGAACTTGCAGATCGGACAGCTAAAGATGCCTCTCATCTCCTGCCGGTTTCACAGGGGCACTTACCCACCACCGACTGGGTTACAGTGTTGCGTCCGTTACTTACTCAACGTTGGCAGATCTTTTGGTCGTCTCTTATCTCCTGATGCTAATCAACTTCGCAGTATTAAATCTACAGTCGGCTCTTGGCCTTCTTCATGTCAACCGTCCCGTCATTCTGAAGTTATATTGTCCCGGCTCCAGATTGGTCATACTCGATTGTTTCATGGTTACCTGATGTCATCCCCTCACGACTCTCAACCCCAGTGCACCGTGTGCGGTACGCGTTTAACAATTCGCCACATTTTCACTGACTGTCGCCGGTATTCCCGTCTCCGATCACTATATTTTTGTCAATTCTGATTTATTTCCCATTTTCGAAGATTCTCCTTCCTTTTCCTTCTACCGTATTTCCCGTTTCCTCAAAGATACAGTACTGTACTTCTCGTCTTGATTTGATTTAATTTTCTCTTCCTTTATTCTTCTCCTTTCGTTCTAATCCTTCGGGCCAGCCCTATAGGGAGCTCTTTTGGGAAGCTCAGTGGCCTGGTTAAACTTCTCACAAAAAAAAATAAAAAATAAAAAAATCTAATAGTTGCCAGAATATAATGAAAAAAATGTCACCGGTACTGAATGGTTTAATGTCTTAGGTCAAGCTGTAAACCAAACTTACTATACTGTACTGTAGTTAGCACCAACAAAGTTGCAACTATTCTTGATCCCTGACTGCTCTGTAACTCAAAAGGGCCTAGAGCAAACTGGCTGTAAATATCCACATCTATTTCTGGTGGACTCTTCCCAAATGATAGAAATGTCAGCCTGATTGCTTTCATTAATTTTGAGTTATAAGAAGTTAAGTGGTCAAGATTATTGTCAGGTTCGTTGGTGCTACCTATGGTATGGATATTGAGAATATCAACAAAGAGATGTTCATTGGTTTATAATTACAGTAGTCTCCATTATTATTGAGCCTGAAATCTGAGTATAATTTGCCTTAGATCATGATTACAAATATGAGTAAAATTTAAAATGGTTCGCATCATTGGATTCAGCGCATGACGAGGAATCCAAACATAACCCTAGATGTCCAAATGTAATTTTTATAAATGTCACCCAGTTTTGTGGCCTTGGGAGAATTCCTAACAATTTTGAGGGCCTAACAAAAATTTAGAAAAAAAAATGTACCGTTGTAATCGCATCGGCATGACGAATCCGAAAATAACATTAACAAGATTAAATTAGAAAATTACTTGAAAAATGCCAAAATGAAAGGGCATTTTTGAGAACAAAAAATATTTTCGATTCTGGGCGAATGGCTGGTCGAAATTGAAATCTACGACCATGTATGGAAGCTGCTTTTTATGTCGGCTATAATATTTAAAGCCTGTGATATAGTCTTTACTAAAATCCAGATATGGACTTATAGACCGTAAATAACACCTAACACGTTCTTAGTATCACCAATAGGTATTCAACTAGGTACTACAGAACTCCATAACAACACGCATGTAATTATTATGTTACCTCCACCAACCGACTTTACTCCTAAACTCAGGTTGGCAGATTGGAAGCCAAAGCGTCACATTTTTCCTTTGACCCTCAACTTTCTCTTCATAATTGCTGAGGGGAACAGGGCCCTGGGTGGGGCTTTGGTTTCCCGGGCGTTTCCGCGCCCTCCTTAGCTCCCTGCCATGGAGTGGCTTCGGTCACCCAGGCTTTATTGTGGTAGGCAGAGAGGGATCTGTGGGGGCGCTCAGTTATGGCCTTGGCCTTGCTTGGGGCCTTGGGGCTGTTCGGCCAGGCAGCCTGGGGAACAGCAACAACAACAACTCCTTAACTTAATTAATGAAATCAACAAATACATGTGGCAGTCCAGGGATTCGAACCTAGGATGCTCACACCGAAATTCAGTGCATTTATCCATTGCGCTATGAAGACAGTTAAAGAATGGTGGACAAGCCTACGATTTATTATGCAGTTTCGAATCCTGCATATCAATCTAAGCATGTAGACAATTCCAACTGCGCTATCATAGGCTATAGCGTATAGATAGATGAATTATACACAAGTTTATTCAAGATACTTCTTAGCTTGAGGTTTAGAAGCTCGTAGCATGATCATTTCAATTCCCAATTCACAAATATATATTTGTAATTCATGATGAAGCATTACCTTGATAATTATGAGAAATAGCAGGCAATGAATAGAATACATATAAATCGTAGATCATAAATGGAGATAAATAATTCTTCAACTGTGGTTATAAACAAGGTAAGAAATATGCAACTAAATCATAACACGTGACTTATAGTATCAACCCTTAACCTAACAAGTGCGCATGGGGGTAATTGAAAACGTCCCCCTGTGCTGACGTATTTGAGGTGTTTCCGTCACTAAAATATTCATTGTACCATTAATAGCATTAATAATTATCCATATGCGCCTATTATGGGTTGATTATAAAGGTATTAACCTGAAACAACAATAAAAAGAGTGAAAACAGCGTTTGGATGGTCAAAATCGGAGATATAGCCCGCGAGTTGTATAATGTATGGGTGAGGCAAACTGCTTTCCCGCCAATTTCCCCCGAGGCCACTGAGACACAGTCGATCGATACTCTCTCTCTCTCTCTTGCACTCGCTTGCCATCAGTGATGACAACACCCTGCTTGCAACTCGCTAATGTTAGCACGAAAATATACCTCAGAATAAGGGAATAATAGGGAAAATAGGTGATAACTGAAGGAGAGGAGGAAAGTGCGGAAGGAGGGGAGGTAGAGGACTGAGATTTTGCATGGCCCAGGGGCCAAAAAAAAATAAAAAAATAAAAAAATAAAAATAAAAAAAATAATTTGTTTTCGATGTCAAAAGTTTATTTTTTATTTTACTTACTCTCAAGAGTCTTCCCGCAGTCCGCCGGGGGAACTCTTAAGAGTCTCCCCGCAGTTCCCGGGTTAACAATAATAATGATGCGAGTCGAGTGTCTTCCGTGACTAATCAACAATAAAGATAATTATTAATACTCTCAATGTAAGAGAGGATGGATGAGTTGAGAGTTAACGACAGTTACACGGGGCGGTTTGATCCACGCTCACGGAGTGAGGACGCACGCGTGGACCAGGTAAGGCTGGCTACGGATAGTGACTTTCAATCATCTAGCGTGTCAGGTCATATAGTAGTACTGCGCAGTTGGAAAATACAATTCTAGTTTGTGTAAATATGAACTTAATTTCAGGGGTATTACGATGAAACTGGTGGCAATGAATTATTTAATTCTTTTCACAATTTCTTATAGACGTAACTTAATTTATGTAAATTATGATTAGAATCCTATATTCACTACAAACGATCGTATGTAATAATAACGAACTTGGTCGAGGAATTCAGATGTAATATTTAATATACAATTATGAATCAACTATAGAAGAATATCTATTAATTGTATTTAAGAACAGATTTATAGTTAATCAAATTAATTCGATTAACAGATGTTCTAGAAATGCTTATATATTAACCCTTGGGATCCGGGAGGCCTCATATGAGGCAAAACATATTTTGGTTAGGAGTCCAGGAGGCCTCATATGAGGTAAAAATTTCTGCTAAAATCATCATAACTCGGCAACCACGCGTCTTAGCGATGTCATCTCAACGGCAGTCTACAGACAACAAGATGTTCTACAATTTGCAAAAAACCTGACTGCTCTAAGTGGTCTCAATCAGTAGCTACTGAATTATGAAGCTTGACTGTACGAAAATGGCCCCGGACACCGCGAACCGCCTCGTATGAGGACCCCCGGATCCGGAGGGTTAATAGCGTATGATAATAATTAACACAATATTAATTATAAATGAAAATAACGCACAAGACGAAGTTGTACTAAGGAAGTACTCAAGCTAGTATAACCAAGATGTCTGAATGAGTTAACAGTCTTAATAAATATACCCCTTAACCCGGGAGCTGCGGGGAGACTCTTAAGAGTTCCCCCGGCGGACTGCGGGAAGACTCTTGAGAGTAAGTAAAATAAAAAATCAACTTTTGACATCGAAAAAAATATATTTTTTTTATTTTTATTTTTTTTATCTGGCCCCTGGGCCATGCAAAATCTCAGTCCTCTACCTCCCCTCCTTCCCCACTTTCCTCCTCTCCTTCAGTTATCACCTATTTTCCCTATTATTCCCTTATTCTGAGGTATATTTTCGTGCTAACATTAGCGAGTTGCAAGCAGGGTGTTGTCATCACTGATGGCAAGCGAGTGCAAGAGAGAGAGAGAGAGTATCGATCGACTGTGTCTCAGTGGCCTTGGGGGAAATTGGCGGGAAAGCAGTTTGCCTCACCCATACATTATACAACTCGCGGGCTATATCTCCGATTTTGACCATCCAAACGCTGTTTTCACTCGTTTTATTGTTGTTTCAGGTTAATACCTTTATAATCAACCCATAATAGGCGCATATGGATAATTATTAATGCTATTAATGGTACAATGAATATTTTAGTGACGGAAACACCTCAAATACGTCAGCACAGGGGGACGTTTTCAATTACCCCCATGCGCACTTGTTAGGTTAATAAGTGGTGTATTTAATATGATGAATAATTAGATGACAGAATCTATGCAATGCTAGAATTCCTAGACATGAAGAATCAGAATTGCCTACATCAGTAATCAAATGAACGTCAATACTAATTCATATAATAATGACAATGGCGATTAAGTAATCGAACGTAAGTTGAGGGGGGGGGGGCGGCTCGGGAAGTAAATACAGTAGGGTCTCGTAAGATGCGATTCGCATAAGATGCGAGGACCCCCAAATAATAAATAAATTATTTTAAGATGCGAGAATGACCATAATTTGCGAATCGGAGGCTCAAAGTGGGCTAAATCCGAGGAGAAACCTTAAGATGCGAAAAAAAATGTTTAAATGCGAGCCTTAGGCGGGACGTTTTTCCGTATTTTTACGTGATCGTAAGATGCGAAATCGTAAGATGCGGACGCATTCATCGACCATAAACTCGCATCTTACGAGACCCTACTTGTATGTTTATTTAATAACACTTATCCATTCCCCCTGATACTACTATCCTTGCCGCGGTTGGGGGGCTTCGGGGCCGGCGACTGGGGCTTGATGGTGGATGGATGTGGTTAATTCCCTTCCTATCTCCCTTCGAACTTTCGTCCTCAGCTTGACTAATTTTGAGTAGTTTTTCATTACTCATTCTATGTTTTTCCCCTTCTATTCTTATTCTGTCCCATTTGGCTGTCCTCTGGCGGCCTATATCTCATGTCTCCCTGGCCTGGCTAGGTGATTGACTCCTGACCCGCTTGTCTCTTCGGTTGCTGATGTGGCCGGACTGACTTGATTCCCTTCGGTAATGCATTTTTTGCTTCTCGATGTGATTTTTTCTACCTTCGCCCTGATCACTTCTTGGTTGGTGTTGCAGTGTAGCTGTTCTTGCCTCATCCTTCGGCCCTGCCCTATAAGAGCTCTGATGTGGAGCTCATGTGGTCCGGCTGAACTGGTGAAATGGCGAGAAATGTTGGCGTGCCTTCACCTGCCTCTATTTGTTCCCCTACTGCCCTTCCCTATCTATCTTGACTCGTTTAGTTATATATCTGGATCGAATCCTTCGGGCCAGCCCTATGAGAGTTCTTTGTTAGAGCTCAGTGGTCTGGTTAACTAATATTTAAAAAAAAAAAAAAAAAAAAAAAAAAAAACACCTATCCACGAGGAGACCGAGATAAATTAATTATGGATCTGAGCGTAGGTTCTAGGTAATAAGTTATGAATTAGGAAGGGGAATTAAAACACGAAATACACTTGGACCTCAACTTGCAACATACATAACAGAATACATATACAGTAGGGTCTCGTAAGATGCGAGATCAGAAGATGCGATTCGCATAAGATGCGAGGACCCCCAAATAATAAATTAATTATTTTAAGATGCGAGACTGACCATAATTTGCGAATCGGAGGCTCAAAGTGGGCTAAATCCGAGGAGAAACCTTAAGATGCGAAAAAAATAAATAAAATGCGAGCCTTAGGCGGGACGTTTTTCCGTATTTTTACGTGATCGTAAGATGCGAAATCGTAAGATGCGGACGCATCCATCGACCATAAACTCGCATCTTACGAGACCCTACTGTATTAGAAAAATCTGTGAGTGCGTAGCGAGGTGAATCAATTAACACGATTATATAACGTATGCGTAGGACGTTCTACAAGATATTAATTAAGATAAAAGCTAGACCTTGGACACAGATCTAGGTAAGAGTTATTATAAGATTCAGAAGGATTAACACATACACAAATTAAGGATCTTTGGCACAGATCTAAGTAGAAGTATTCACTACATAATTCACATATTTTACCTATACCTCGACAACAATAAATACAACATTGGGAGGTTTGACGACCTCCCTTATAACCAAATAAGGAAAACCTCTTATTTGGTAGCAGTCTCGGAGTATCCAACGTAGGGCTTATGATCTCGGCCGCTACCACAGCGGGCCGATTTATCGGTACTCACGCGAAGTAACCAAATAATCTCGAGTTGCACCTCAATTCACTACTAGGCACGTTGTACACACTCCGGAGTTGCACCTCAATTCACTACTAGGCACGTTGTACACACTCCGAGACGACTAAGAAGGAAGAGAAAGCGAAGGCGAGAAAGAATTGTTATAGTTACCCATTTAATCTAGCTGCTCTCCTCTAAGCCATGCTCCATGTTCTATGAGCCTGCGCCAGGACCTGCCAAAGTATCAAGGTATCAAGTAATCAGTGTAGATTGGATGGGCAGGGGATCGGCATGAGGGCGGGATACTCTGTCGTTGGATACTCCGAGACTGCTACCAAATAAGAGGTTTTCCTTATTTGGTTATAAGGGAGGTCGTCAAACCTCACAATTTAGTAGCAGTCTCTACGTTTCCAACAACGTAGGGCTTGAATCCCAAATTGGAGGCGGACATCCAAGAAACCTTAAAAACCCCAAGCCTTAGCAAAAGTAGATGACCAAGAAAAGACACAAATAAACAAATCAGTTTATAGGAAAAAGAGCGTAACAGTACGGTGCATATTAAGAAAGTACATGTTACAAGTGTATCAGTCTAGGGTCTAAAATGCACAGGCAGGTAAAGGAAGAGGTCATGTCGACCTTGGAATGGCACACCAACATGGGAAAGGTGAAGTCAATTGTAAAGTAGTACAATAACAAACAGCACGGCACAGCATGTGGATGACCTCCGAAGACACTCTTATGTACAAGACATGGGTATGGGGCATAGGCATACCAATACAAAAAACCCGTAGACAGTATAGTCCAAATGTAATTAACCTGAAGAGGTACATCCGTAACACTAAACAGACAGTACTGTTCAGACAAGTATTGAAAGAGAAAGTCTTTGTACAAGCATACAACACCCCCCCCCCCCCCCTGTTGTAGGGAAAGGAAGAAAATACAGTACGGGAGGAAGAGACACAGGAGACGGTGGACGCCACCACATGACACTCTGTAGTTACACGACATGGGTAGGAGGCAGAAGCATACCAACACAAAACCTGTAGACAGTTGAGTCAGAAAGTAAAAACTGGAAGAGCGAAATCCTAAAGTGAAGCCAAGTGGAAAGTATTCACAAAAACACAAGGCACGGCAGAGCAGGCGGACGCCATCAGACGACACTCTGGAGGTACATGACACGGGTAGGAGGCATAAGTATACCAACACAGAACCCGGAGACAGTGGAGTCAGAACGGAAAAAGTGTAAGAGCGAAAACCGTAAGTGAAGGCAGGTGTTAAGTGTTTACAAAACAAAATGGCACGGTATAGCCGGCTGACGACATCATCCGACATTCGTCATGTACAAGACATGGGTATGCGGCATAAGCATACCAAGGTAAGACCCGTAGACAGTGTAGTCATAATGTAAAAACCGTAAGAGCGACATCCTCCATATACCAAACAGACATGTATTGAAAGAAAGGCTTTGTACAAGCATACAAAAAAGACTTCCCCCCCCCCCCCCCCCTTTGTCAGGGAAAGGAAGAAAATACAGTATGGGACGAAGACAGCAGGAAGAGAAGCAGGATGGATGACGAAGCAGGGAACACGTTGATGGAACGCGACCCAAGGCATATGAAGCCTGGCCGTGGGCATGGAGAGGTATGTGCACACCGAAGCCCGTCCCGGCACAGTGGCACACACAGAAGCAACAGGGCGTGAATCTGGCATAGAAGTTCCATACGAGTCTACAAAACGAACAGAAGGGGTCAAAGTGACGAACCCGAGGGAAGGGGCCCTGGCTATGGTTTGGAGCCGGACGGAGCCTAAAACAGGTCTTCAGAAAGGTGACACCCCTTGTGAGGGAGCACCAGCCCCGTCAAGGCCTCCAAGAGGACCCCAAGAGCGGGCAGGCGGCCTCGAAAGATGTAGGACCGTACATGCCGGCGAGTGTCCCAAACCAGTGATGAAGGGAACGGAACACAAACGCAACCGAGGGAGCTGTGTGCTCACTACCCAGCGTCACGGAGCCAGTTAGGGAACCCAATCCAAGATGACTGAAGCCCTCCACGGAGATATCAGCCAAGCCGAGGTCAAAAGGCGGCAACCACCCAGCCACACAAACATTTACGACACAAATGCCAACAAGGTCCCTAGGGCCCCAATCCAGCCCAAGAGGAAGCCGGAGACAGGGAGGGGAACGGAACACGGACACCAGTGCTTCAGCCGTTTGGCAACACACTTGCGGCGGCAACAGAGTTTACACGTTGGAGCAGCGGTGGGGCAGGACTTTAGTGTTCCATAGGCCAATTGTCTAACCGACAGGAGAGTCTTGTGAAGGTGCAGTCTCTTTGGAACACTGTTAAGGCTGGTGTGGTAACCGAGACTGCAGGAGCAAGTGCAGCAGGGGGGGACTCCGGCGAGTCGTACTGAGGCACGGTTAGCACCATACCAACAACATCCACAGTGATGACTGGGCGGGGCAGTGGTGAGGTGGGACCTGATTGTCCTACAGTACACCCCAACTACCGAAAAGCAACCCGTCTGAGCCGGTACAAATGCATGTGAACGGACAAATGACGGGAACCCAGTACACGTATGCATAGCGGAGCGTACCAAGCACGGGCCGGCCACATGGGCGCGATCAACCAAACCCCGCACCAGAAAAATCTCAGCCCGTGGAGGACGTAGCACATGAGGAGTGCGACGGGCGGAGGCAATGTGGACACCGACTGTCACCCACTCCAGTCCGTGCCGAAGGCACGGGCGGATAAGAAGACCAACCGAAAGGCCACCGACAAGCCCGCCAGGGCAAGACAGCGAACCCGCAGGAAGAAGAACGGTACCAACAGGATCAAGGCCCGGACGCAAAAGCGAAGAGCCCTGACCACTCGCCGCGGTGGCGAAGATCCATGTTAGATCGGGAGCCCCACCCCCCTCACACGACGCATCTGTGGCTATCCAGATGGCCACCGGAGGAGCAGGCCAGGGCACCGCTGCCGCAAGCGAGACCCGAGCGACCCAGTGTGATAGTCTCATATGTAGCAAGCGCGGTACCGGCTACAGCCAGTAAAGGGGGGGGGGGCGATACAGGGAAGTGATAGGGGACCAGTAGAACAAGGTAGTAGAGCCCGAGCTGGCCTAAATGCACGGTCAGTGCCGCCCAAGGTAAAGATCCCAGCCGGGAAAACACCCAGAACACGTTCGTGAACAAGAACGGGCAGAACACGACAAGTGTGGACGTGGACACCCAACCCGGGGGAACAGGAGCACAGTGGAGGTTCCATGGCCCCCAGTGTGAAGGTGGGAGGACCGCCATGTGAAATAGCGATGGTGAACCCCAGGCCCGTGACACGGACGACTACAGCGAGTGTGTCCAGGACACAATGTGTGGAGATGTTATCGCGACGGCACCACCCTCATACATGGACCGGAGTACCTGGGCCACCTCCTGAGACACTGCGTCGATGATGGGGAGGGCGCCCGAGAGGAGGTTGAGACCTCCACCTCCAGGCCAGACCCTACTATACCCCGTCGTGCCCACGACCGGCGTGGCTAGCGCAGGAAGTGGGGGCGGGAGAAGCCGGTGCGGGCGCTTTGCGTCAGGCCCACCACCAAGTCGATGAGACGGCCGGTTGAGGGGAGAGGGTATGGGCCAGGAGGAGCTACCCGGTGTGCGGAGCATAGCCTCCCTTAAGTTGTCATGGAGAAAGGAACTACCATGGCCAAACCCCCGTCCACCTGGCCGTCCTGACGAAAACGGAGAGCGGGCCTCACGCCCCGGCTTGTCCCCCTCCCGTCCGAGCAAGGCAGCGGAGGACGAGGGTCCCGGAACTTGCCAGCATAGTCCACCCACAGGACGGAATGGCAAACCGGGTACGAACGGCCACGGGAGGAGCGTATACAACGCCCCCTGCGGCCCGTCCCATAGCCCAAGCCCCAGGGCTCCTTGCCGGCGACGGACCACCACTCGCATGGTTGGAGGAGGACGACGAGGGCTTTGCCACGACCTCCCATTGTGCGGAACATGTGTCGCTGAGCACAAGCAAGAAAGCCTCCTGCCAAGCCACCCCCAGGAACGTCAGTCCCGGACTTAAAAGGGCCGCCAGGAGGAGGTGGCTGTGGACGTCGGCAGGGGCTGACGAGCAGAGAAACCACCCGAACCAGTCGACGGCAATGGGTGGCGAACGTCCTGGACCGGGCAGGAAAAGCAAATGCAACGTAGGGCTGAAGAACCCAGCGAAGTCCGAGGAGCGGAGCAGCAGGCCAGACACAAAAGCGGAGGCCACGGTGGGGATGGACGGTAAAAGGTCAATGAAGAAAGGAGGGAATCCAATACACACAGGACCAATGCCACGTGAGCGGAGGCCTGGGACCTGTCAGCGAGGCTCTGTGGCGATCTAGGAGCAAGAGGCCAACTGTGGAGCGGATTCGAGGCACAAGGAAATTAACAGAGGACACATCAAGGGGGAAAACCCAGCGAAGCAGCCGGTCCCTGGGTGCATATGAATGCAAAGGGCATAAAGAACCAGAGGAAAAAGACACATGGCTGATTCCTGGTGACAGATACAGGGCACAGGGTACATCCAAGACTATAAAACCCACCTGTGGAGCGAGGTTCTAGAGAAAGAGGAAGAGGCAGATGACACCCTGCCTGTTTGGCGGAAAACGTGTGGAAACAACGCGGAGTCAAGGCCGAACCCCCCTGGCAGTAAAAAGTCAAGCGTGAGCTACCCGACACCTAAGTGGTACAAATAGGAGGGGGAATCCAAGACACACAGGACAATCGCCACGCGAGCAGAGTCCTGGGACTAGGCAACAGGTCCCTGACTCCACCTAGTACACTAGAAGGCCGTCTGTAGGGCGGAAACGAAGCACAGGAGGACACAGAGGATAGGAAATCATCCAAATAGCCATATCAAGGACCATATGTACATTCAAACTGAGACAGGGCACCAACTCCATCAATAACCGAGAAAAAAGACGATGTGGCCGAATCCCAGACACAGATAAACAGGGTACATCAAAAAGTAGAAAATTTGCTTGTATAGCGGAATTCTATAAAAGATGAAGAGCCAGAGGACACCAGGAGATCCTCGCTTGTGAGGCGATCTAGGCCCGTCGGCCTTCCTCCGAAGCAGGGTGCGTCCAGGAGGTGAAGGGCGGAGAGACAAACTTCACATCGGCGGGGGTCGTAGACATCCTTGGCGTAGCAGGCCGTGCGGAGGCAGCACCCACGACCGAAAGCATGTCAGGCGGAAGCAGGGAGGAGCCGTCAGTACGGCACCGAAAAATGGGGGGGAGCGTCACACACCAGTGGAGGTGAGACAGGGGACAAGTATGAGGCAGTAGAGCCAAAATAGCAGTTGAAACCCAAGTAAGACAATATCCAGGAAGACGCCAAGTAGCAAGGAAAGTCAATTAAAAGACACCCACACAGTAGACCACAACCACCAGGGCTGGGACAAGCCCATTTGGCAAGACCCAACCCTGGTAAACAGGTCCAAGTCCTTTGGGGAAAAAAGACCTCGCCCAAAATACCTGAGAACCCTCCGGGAGAGCGGAGGGAGGAGGGGGCGAAGCGGTGAAGGTCTCGCCGGCAGGAGAGCGGGCACCAGCAGGAAGGAAAAAGGTCAAGTGTGAGCAACCCAACAGAACCCTATTAGAGGAAATAGGGAAGGGGAGGGAATCCAATACACACAGGACAATCGCCACTTTGGGTCGAGTCCTAGGACTTTTCAGGAGGTCCTGGGGGCCACCTAGTATACTAGGAGGCACCTGTAGGGCGGAAACTAGGTACCGAAGGAGGACACAAGGAAGAGGAAACAGCCAAGCAGCTGTCGTCCAAGGAGTCCTGTCCAGGTACAATGAAAAAAGGTGGCAGAACAGGGCGCCGAAAACCAAGGCAAGCGAAAAAGCTATGTGGCCTAAGCCTTGACAAGGTATAGGGCATGACATGTCGGCCGAGAGCAGGGAGGAGCCGCCATCACAGCACAGAAAAATGGGGGAAGCATTACCCACCAGTGGAGGTGAGACAGGCAATATGAGGCAGTATAGCCAAATCAGCATGTAATACTCAGGAAGACTAGATCCAGTAAGAAGCTAAGTAGCAAGTATATCAGGAAAGTCAAATAAAAACCACCCACACCGGAGATCCTCAACACCAGGGCTGGGACAAGCCCCTTAGCGAGGCCCAACCCTGGGAACAGGTCCAAGCCAAAGTTTGGGGAAAGTTGTCCCATCCGAAATACCTGAGAACCCTCTGTGAGAGCGGAGGGAGGAGGTGGCGAAGGGGCGGCGGCGGAGGGACAGCCGGCAGTAGAGCGGGCACCAGCTGGAAGGAAAAGGTCAAGTGCGAGTGTAAAGTCAGTGAAAGTAGGCTAGCCTAAACAGACCTCGGATGCGGAAATACCCTGAGCCGAACAGGCCAAGTGGGATATCTCTATTGGTCTAACTGGTAAGGTGTCTGCCTCACACCCAAGGGTCGAGAGTTCGTGCCCCCACCAGGGCATGATATTTTCGTGAGGCTATTTCCGCATTTAACGAAGTTTAGGTGTGCTGGTTAAATTGTTCAGATGGTTGAGAGTAAGATCGGAGCTCCATAAGTCCTCTTTCGGGTAAGGTGTAAAAACCGATCCCCACAGGATAAGGAAGGGGAGAGGAGAGACCATGGAGTGTATGTGAGACGCGCTTGGGTTGGGTTGTGGAGTTGCCAGCCGCCCAAGCGAGTTGCCAACTGGGCAGTTAGTAGGTGCGTGTATGCATCGCTCAGTGAAGTTGACTCACCATTCCCGTTCATCTCTCTGACGGACTCTCGGTCGATTCGGCTCAAGCTTGTTCCTCTCTGTTCGTTCCTCTCTGTTCGGAGCTTTCGCTTCCCGGAAGGTGAAGTAGTGTAAAGTCAGTGAAAGTAGGCTAGCCTAAACAGACCTCGGATGCGGAAATACCCTGAGCCGAACAGGCCAAGTGGGATATCTCTATTGGTCTAACTGGTAAGGTGTCTGCCTCAGACCCAAGGGTCGAGAGTTCGTGCCCCCACCAGGGCATGATATTTTCGTGAGGCTATTTCCGCATTTAACGAAGTTTAGGTGTGCTGGTTAAATTGTTCAGATGGTTGAGAGTAAGATCGGAGCTCCATAAATCCTCTTTCGGGTAAGGTGTAAAAACCGATCCCCACATGAGCAACCCAACAGTACCCTATAAGTGTAAATAGGGGCGGGGAGGGAATCCAAAACACACAGGACATCGCCACTTTGGGACGAGTCCTAGGACTTTTCAGGTGGTCTTTGGGTCCTCCCAGTATACAAGGAGGACGCCCGTAGGGCGGGAACCAGGTACAGAAGGAGGACACAAGGAACAGGACATAAGGGATAGGAAAACAGCCAATCAGCCGTTGTCCAAAAAGCCCTGTCCAGGTACATGAAGAGGGGGGCAGAACAGGGTGCATAAACCAAGTCAAGTGAAAAGCTATGTGGCCTAGGCCTTGACAAGGCACAGGGCACATCAAAAAGATAAAGGCGCTTCTAGGGCGGATTTAAAAAGATGAAGGAGCTGAGGACACCAGAAGACCCCTGCCTGTGTGGCGAAAAAACGTGAGTAAACACGAAAATCGAGTCAACTTGTCCAAGCATATCCTCCCTGTGAGCGGGGCCCCTATCGCGTACAGTTTCCAAACATCCCCCCCCCCCCCCTTTTTAGTGATCAAGTAACCACAGGCAGGGGAAGAACAGAAACATGTACTGTAAGAAAAACGAGAATTTAACCGAGAGCTACGAGACCGAGACTTCCCAGTCAGTGGAGACAAAAGGAAGGCAGAAGGAAAGGACCTGTGTGGATCATTCCAATGGCGGGCAGCTCAAGGCAAAAACCGATTAGCTTAAACACACAATTAATGAGAATTTTAACAAGAGCGTAGAAGACCAACCAGCAAGTCAGTAGAGACAAGAGGAAAACAGAAGGACAGGACTATGTTGCCCAATCCGACGGCGGTCAGCTCAAGTTAAAAAAACACAGGCCTAGCCTAGTTACACAATTCACATAAAAGAGAAAAGACTAGGGCAGCGTCAATCCCTAAGTGAAAAAACCTAGTAACAAAGCTAAACACTGCCCGAGAAGCCCCACAATAACGTTAAATTAAGAAAATAAAAGGAGGATAGCCTAGGGCTTGACCGACATTTTCACCAGAACCACGTATCCATGAGTCAAGTAGGCCCGGGGAAACTAAAAGGAACTGACAAAAGCATGAACCATGCGAACGAAATACAAGACCACCAACTATGGACAAGTTTAATAAACAAGTCAGAAGGGCTATAGGTCAGTTGAGACCAAAGCAGCATGTTTGTGAGAGAATAAAGGCTATGTGGCCTATGCTCACACAAAGCAGAATCCAGAGAAACTTCATACTCAAGTCTTGTAAAACATCGACACGTAGTCATATGAAAAAACAATAAAACAAAAAGTCACAAAGGGAAAGAAACAATAATGCATCCTGCGGGAAGCATCTCCCCCCCCCCCCCCCCCCCAAGTACGTTAAGGGTAGTTAAAGTGAACATGAACCCGAAAAGCGACGGTAGAATAGACACACAACGACCGCTACACGGCGTTGAGGACCAACCACCCCGAAGAAAACAAATAAATAAACACGTCTCCAGCACCACGCGCACACCCATAAACACGCCATAAAGCCGTAGTAAAGTGCTGCCTACATCACTGAACATCCTTCTAAAACCTCAACAGCCTGAAAAGGCTCACACTCACTAAAAGTTGAAGCGAAGGGGATGCAAAGCAGGCACTCGCGAAGCACAGACAAAAAAGGCGTGTGACGTCGACGGTGGGCGCGAAGTGACTGATACTTTGGCAGGTCCTGGCGTAGGCTCATAGAACATGGAGCATGGCTTAGAGGAGAGCAGCTAGATTAAATGGGTAACTATAACAATTCTTTCTCTCCTTCGCTTTCTCTTCCTTCTTAGTCGTCTCGGAGTGTGTACAACGTGCCTAGTAGTGAATTGAGGTGCAACTCTAGAGATTATTTGGTTACTTCGCGTGAGTACCGATAAATCGGTCCGCTGTGGTAGCGGCTGAGATCATAAGCCCTACGTTGGAAACGTAGAGACTGCTACTAAATAAGATACACAGGGACACTTAGGGTAATGTTGGAGGGTAGAGAGAGAGCAAGTCTGGCCGACGTAGATCGTAGGTCCGTTGAGCAGCACTTCAGGGGTGTAGGGCGTCACTCGAGCAGGACTTCAGGTTCCAGACTTCAAGGGGTACTGCAGGTCTAGTACACTCTCTGGGCAGGGGCAGGTTGGTACAAACTACCACTGTGATTAGCTGTTCTGCCCCCTTTCAGGTTTAGTACAGTACCGCAGTTGAGGTTTGCATACTTTTCTACTAATTCTTTGAGGTGATATGTGAATTATTTCTTGACTCTCGTTTACGGGTACTCAAGGTAATAGGGGTATTGGGAATTTGTTGTGATGGAGTTGTGAGGTTTTAATACTTAGTCCAGACATTGATGGGTAATATTTACATTGTGGTTTACCTCATATGCATTATAATTAAAACTTACATAGTAGTTATTTAGCTTAGGAATGGAGGAATCCCACTCGTAATGAAGAGACCATCATCTAAGCTCTTAGGCGAACTTGTTTATTGCTCGCTTAGTATTGGTGGTTGTCTTGAGGTTCTTACATCTTCAGGTCTGTCGTATTTGGTGCTCCTGTTCACGTCCATTTATGCAGATAGGCTTCGGGGCGTTGGTGTGCAATTTGCATAACATATGCTCATCATACTGCATGTCTGGACATAGAGGAAATGCTGTCATGTGATTGGCTGGCACGGTTTGAAAGCAAGGAGGTGATTGGCTGTTGTTGTTGCTGTTCCCCAGGCTGCCTGGCCGAACAGCCCCAAGGCCCCGAGCAAGGCCATAACCGAGCGCCCCCACAGAACCCTCCCTGCCGACCACAATAAAGCCTGGGTGACCGAAGCCACTCCATGGCGGGGAGCTGAGGAGGGTGCAGAAACGCCTGGGAAACCAAAGCCCCACCCAGGGTCCTGTGCCCCTCAGCAATTATGAAGAGAAAGTTGAGGGGCAAAGGAAAAATGTGACGCTTTGGCTTCCAATCTTGGTAGATTGGGAGGTCAATCCACGGAAGAGACACAGTCACTTGAGATCTAGAAAATATATAAGTAAAAGGAACAGTCAGAGTAAGCTATGGGTATGGCAGAGATCGCTCAGTTCTCACTCTGATAGACCAGCCCATCACCACATGACTAGAACCCATTCCTCTCAGCATCAGGTAGGAAAGGCCCTAGAAAGCCGCCTTTGGCGGGGGGATAATAATAATAATAACAATAATATGTTGTTGTTGTTGTTTTTCCTCAGGCTGCCTGGCCGAACAGCCCCAAGGCCCCGAGCAAGGCCAAGGCCATAACCGAGCGCCCCAGCAGAACCCCCCCCCCCCCCCCCCCCTGCCTACCACAATAAAGCCTGGGTGACCGAAGCCACTCCACGGCGGGGAGCTGAGGAGGGTGCAGAAACACGTACCCGGGAAACCAAAGCCCCACTCAGGGCCCTGTGCCCCTCAGCAATTATGAAGAGAAAGTTGAGGGCAAAGGGAAAATGTGACGCTTTGGCTTCCAATCTTGGTAGATTGGGAGGTCAATCCACGGAAGAGACGCCGTCACGTGAGATTTAGAAAATATATAAGTAAAAGGAACAGTCAGAGTAAGCTATGGGTATGGCAGAGATCGCTCAGTTCTCACTCTGATAGACCAGCCCATCACCACATGACTAGAACCCAATCCTCTCAGCATCAGCTAGGAAAGGCCCTAGAAAGCCGCCTTTGGCGGGGGGATAGCTCCCCTATTTCAACCCCTTTCGGGGTTGGGCACCCGCCAATAATATTTATATAATAATAATATTTATTCAGTTAGCAATTTACAGAGTTGGTACCACATAGTATGTTATAAATATGACATGTACCAGCCTTGCATAATTCCAACTAAGGATAGCCCAATAAGGCCGTTAGGCGTATTTCCATTGGGGTCCTTGTAGGATTAGGTTAGCTGGGGAAAATGGGGAGGATAAAGAAATAGATACTTTAGAGAAAGTATTTCTAGGGGGTTATTTTAAGATACCTTACATCCTATAGTAAATATCAGTAATCCATAATCAGTAATCATTTCAGTTTGGTTTGTCTATCTCTTATGTCGCATTTAGTAGTAGACATAAGCTTGGTGCTCCCTTCTCGCAGCTGTCCGGTTCAGGTGTTCCTTCAGGCTACGTCTGAAGGAATACAGTGTTCTCTTTTCACGGACTGACTGGGGTAGGTCGTTCCAGTCTTTGATGGCGGTGAAGAAGAATGTTTGCTTACCCTGTCCTTGGATTCTCGGGACCTTAAAATTAAACATCCTGTTTCTTGTATTATGTCCGCTCCTCTCATTTGCTTTAACAAAATCATTCTTTAGATACTCTGGAGCTCTGTCATAGAAAATTTTGAAGGCATTAGTGAGCCTGATTTGTTTGGCCCTGAACCTAGGACCCAGATCACATGTTGTTCCTGGCCAACATGTGATCTTGGTCCTAGGTTCAGCATGAACCTAACCATTTTATTTTGAGTAACCTGAAGTTTGTGCTGTGCTGATTTAGATGATGCAGAGTACCAGGATGACACAGAATAGTCAAAATGATATTGTACAAGCGCTTGGCAGAGGGTCTTTTTGGTCGCCGCGGGCAAGCATCCCACCTGTCTATACAGGTATTTTATACGTGCTCTACACTTACTCAGGATAGATTCCAAAATTGTTTCACCTGACAAACTCGCGTCCAGTTTTAGTCCGAGATATTTAACTTGTGACACTGTTGTTATAGGAATATTATTACAGTTGACCGAGAAGCCCACAATGTCTTTCAGTTTGCGTTTTGTTCCACATAAGATGGCTTCCGTCTTGCCCAGGTGAAGAGATAGTCTATTGTCCACTAGCCATTCACTACATGATTCTAGTTCTTTGGAAAGTGAAGCGGCAATACTTATTGGGTCTTTTCCTGAAACCAGAAGCACGCTGTCGTCTGCATACAGTAATAATTTACATGATACGCTCAGTTCCATGTTGTTCACATAACAGAGAAAGAGTAAGGGACCAAGGATGCTTCCCTGCGGGACCCCACAGTTAAGTGGCATAGGATCAGATATATTATCATCAATTTTGACTCTTTGGGTTCTACCACTAAGATAAGATTTAAACCAGTTCACAGACCCTATGCCCATTGCTTGTAGTTTATTACATAGGATATCATGGTGTACTGTGTCAAACGCTTTTTGTAGATCAAGAAGAACCATACCGGTGTAGTTACCTTTAGACATTTCTTTACGAATGTGATCCGTTAAGTGGATGAGACAGGAGTCTGTCGAGTACATGCATTCAACCCCTTTCGGGGTTGGGCACCCGCCGTTGGCTGTTGTTGTTTCCCATACTTGTTGTTGTTGGCTGGTTCTGTAGAGCACGAGGAACCAGGGGTGGCTCTTGTATTTTGATGCTGTTCCTTGCCTTACGTTCCCTTGTCTTCTTTGGTTCCCTCAGTTGCAGACTAGCAATTTTACAACTGTCTTCTGTAGTCCCTTTCGCCAGACTCGTCATTTCACCACTGTCAACGAAGAAAAAGTCGCGACCTTGCGATTGATATCCAATGGCTACCTAATAGTCTGGGATCCAAGGCCGCAAAACAGCACTTTGATATGACACCCCTGCTGTAAAATTTTTGACCCTTGGAACATGATAAGGGAAGTGTTGGACATCTGAAAAGTGAATTTGGACACTTGGTTCGGATTGCGCAACGTGAGGACACTCAAGTTTACGAAGTTAAGACAGGAATTTTAAAAGCGGAAAATTTTGAGGTTGAGGAAATTCAATACATCATATCTCCTTACTGTGACACTTTATTGCAACAAATGACCACTCATTTTTTTCGTCATGATGTCAGCTACAGAATGATAGGTAAATAATATTGATTGGGTGAACTAGAAGGTCACCAGAGGTCAAAAGATCTCGAAAATCATGTCTCGCCTAAAATTTTGTATTTTTATCAAAGAAATGGGTTTAAGAATATATTCTAGTATGATTTATGAAGAAATGATAGTTCTACCCAACTTTTTACACCTTTATAATGTTTTATGTGAGTGGGATATGCTTGTGGAGTAGGAATATAAGGCAGCACTATGCATTTATTTGTATAATCCAATTTGAAGAAATTACTAACGATACACTTTTCTTGTCCGACAGGTGATACTGCTGCTTCCTTGACATCCACGATGGATCCTGTGATAACAAAGCGCAAGCAGCCCTGTTCAATAATAACTGATTATTCCAGGTGTTTGATATGCCAAAGTACTACTGATGAGCTTGGACGTATGTGTAAATTAACAAGCAGGGGTTTCAATACATTCAAAGATGCAGTAGAAACAAGAAGAGATCATGTGTATTACAGACTTTGGAATGACCTACAAAATGCTGATGAGTTCCTTAGAAGGCAACCTATGTGTCATGTGAACTGTCGAAGTGATTATACACATAAGACAAATGTACAGGCAAAACGGTTGAAAACAGAAAATGAAATGACTGGAGAAACATCTAGCACATCGGGTCGAACCAGTAGAACAGGAATTATTGATTATAAGCTTGTGTGTTTCTTGTGTGAAAAAGAACGTGATGGAAAAGGTGATAGGCTGCTGACTGCAGTTGCTAGCTATGAAAGACAGGCATCAATTCACAAGAAAGCTAAGGAACTAAATGACGAAACTGTGTTACTGAAAATTCAAGGGCATGGAGATACATGCTTAGATCTAATTGCCAATGACTTTAGCTATCATCTCAGATGCATGAACAGGTTTATGGCTGCACGTGGCAAACCTAACACTGACAGTGGCAGTTCAGCAGTCATGACCGAGTATGATTCAGCATTTTTAGCGCTTGTGTCGGAGATTTCCCATGGACTTTTGAATGACGAACATGCCTACTCCATTGATCAGATTTTAAAAAGGTACAATGAACTGTTGTCTCAGTATGACATTGCTACAAAGTCTGGCTATAGAAAAGACAGACTGATAAAACGGTTGACAAAACACTTTGGCAGTAGCATTCAGTTTGTCTCTTTAAAGGGTGCATCATGTTTAATGTGTCCATCTTCATTGACTGTGAAGGAGTTGTGTGATCAAGTTGTGGGTCTGAAATCTGAATTAGAGGAATATCAGGTATATAGTGATGATGATGTTGATGATGATCCTAATCCAATGAAAAATGTTGACATTAGCTCATACCCTTTGGCAAAGCATCTAAGAACAGAGGTAAAAGCAGCTGCAAAAAGAATGCATATTGATGTAGACAATGAATTCAGTATTTCGTAGGATACTGCCTCAAGACAAATTCCTGTTGAATTGTACAATCATCTAGCATGGTTAATTACTGAAAGTGATGAAAACAAAGGTGACAGTGAGAAAGTTCATCTTAGTGAAAATGACAAAGAAACTGTTCTTAACTTATCTCAAGATATTATTAATTACATTTGTAAACAGCCTACACCTAAGCAGGTAGGATTGGCAATGCATGTTCTAAAAGAAACTCACAGCAAAAATATTGTTACCATGTTAAACAGATTTGGAAATAGCATTAGCTATGCCAGTGCTCAACGTTACTTAACAACGATTGCGAGTGAAGTAACTGAACAGGAAAGAAAAGAAGGTATCTTTATTCCATCCAACATTATACACAGACATTTTGCTCAATATGCCTTTGATAACCTTAACTTTCACTCTGAAACTGATGATGGTAGTCTGGATGCAACTACTAATATTATATATCAATATACAAAGCAGGAGAATATAATTGGGGCTGGGAAAGTACCTCTACATAAGACAAGACAGTTAACAGTCAATAAACCCGAGGCGTTTGTCCCTGTTAGCAGCAACCTAATTACCCTGAAGGACAGAAAAGAGGCAAGATCGTTATGTGGAATAGAACTCATTTCTGATGCCACTGTAGCTAGTAACACTCTGATTGATGAAAATATTGTATGGTTCCTTTTACGGATGTTTCCCACTCAAATGATGACATGTAGAAATGATAGCACTTCATGTACTCCAACTTGGAATACCTTTTTTGAAGTGTATGATGGACAACAGGCACATAAAACAAGTATTGGCTATGGACCACTGTATCCTCAAACTCCAACAAACCCAGATGTTGTCCAGACCTCCCTGGATTATTTCATCTCCCTTAATCTGAAACTGGGACAATCAAAAACTGTTATCACATGTGACCAGGCAATATATGACATTGTAAAAGGCCTGTTGAACAAAAATCCTCTCAAGTATAAAGATGTCATAGTACGATTGGGTGGATTCCACATTGCAATGAATTTTATGGGATCCATCGGGTTCTTTATGAGGGAAAGTGGCATTGAAGACATACTAGCTGTGAGTAATATATATGTGGTAGAGGAACAGCTAATAAGGTGATGGCAGGGAAGGACTACTACAAAATGGTTCGTTATCATTCCCTACTCTGTGAGGCGTTCTTTATGCTGAAGTGGGAGGCCTTTGAGCAGTGGTTGTTGCACAATGATGAAGCTGAAGCTCTTGGATTTCTATCTTCACTGTTGGAAAAACTTAGGACAGCTTATGAAACAAAAGACACTGAGAGAATCGTTGTATTTGTTGGTGATGTGATGAAACAATTAGGATTGCTTGAATCACAGTGGAAAGACTTTGAGAACACATTGGGAGTAACAGCTCAGTTATGGGGAATGTATATTGACATGGTGCTCATTTTGAAGCGCTACATCCATGCTTAAAGAGCTGGTATTTGGAAGCAACACCTGCTGGAGGTGAAGAACATGCTACCGTACACTGTTTCCTCTGGACATACTAAGTACATGTCATGTCTCCCAATCTATTTAAATGAAATGAAAAACCTACCCAACACTGCACCAGAGATACAAAGAGAATTTGAAGCAGGCAATTTTACTGTCCACCAGACAGAAGGTGTGTTCAATGGTGTATGGACAGATCTTGCATTGGAACAAACATACAATAATGAGGGAAAGACTCGCTTATTCAAAGGTATTACTCATGCTGAGGCTGCTCGAGAAAAGTACATAAAAACATTACCATTCTTGACATCTGTCTCTGAGAATGTCAAGAAGATGGTGCACATGGAATCCCCTCACCCAGATCACCATGAAAAGAGGAGTAAAGATGACATAGAAAGGGTTCTGGAAATCAGAAACACTGTAGCAGAAACTATGAGGAATCCGTTTGTTGCAACCCTTGGGACGGATAAGCTGATAAACATTGCAACAGGAGAGACGCTTGAATCTACACAACTAGTCAAAGCTAGAACGATTGGGCTAGAATCAATCAGAGATGCCAGCACCACCAATGCTGCTAAAATTGTTACCCCAAAGATAATGACATTTGCCAGTCAACAGAAACAAGGCAAAGGAAAGCGACATTGTATGAAGAAGTTAATCAATGTGGAAAACACTGTTACAAGAGCCCTTTGTTTTACACAAGAATTAAGTGATGAGGCAAAGATTGAAGCCTTTAGTTATGAATGGAATGACTATCCCCCATCATTATTTGAGCCAAACAGTACTGCATCTGAGGGATATACCATGCGCAAAGGAACTAAATATGATTTTATTGAAACACTTCAAAAAGAGGTAGCTGATTCATGGAAACCAATGACAGAAATTTCTCAATCTGATTCTGAATCAGTGTATGTTATTGACGCCATGGCATTTATACAACGCTATCGGACACTGGCATCAGAGAGTTTTGGTCAGCTTCAGGAGAGGTACTTGCAGAAGATTCTGGCCATGAAACCAATCGGTTGCTCAGAGGTTCACTTTGTTGGTGACAGGTATGACTTTGGTGAAATGAGCTTAAAGGATGGTGAACGACAAGAGGCGGGTGAAGGGAGTTTTGACACCAGAGTATATCCCTGATCATAACATGAAAATACCAGAGTGGAAAGGATTTCTTTCAAACCCACAGAACAAGGCAAACCTACTTTCATATATTTCATCCTCTTGGACCCAGCCATCCTCAGTTCCTGACGGGATTACCCTGATAATAGGAGTTGGTACTAAGGGAATTCGTGTGACCAGTTGCGGTACAACTGTGTTACAGGAACTGTGTTGCCACAATCATGAAGAAGCTGATACCAGGATCTTTTCACATATTGCAAGCTGTCAGAAGAGTAGTGTGTTTATTGTTCATGCAGCTGATACAGATATCATTATGCTTTCTATGTACTGTATCATTATCCTCGACTTCCACATGTTGCTAAACTGTGGGTTGAAAAGAACTACATCTTCTTTCCCATTCATGATTTAGTTGATAAACTAGCTAGTACAGTAGAAAAAGATGCACTTGAACTCACAGACACTCTGCTTATTTCATATGTTTTATCAGGCTGTGATTCAGTAAGCTTCCCATTTGGACGAGGGAAAAAAAGAGCGGCAAAAGTAGCAATGCAGCACATAGGTAAAATGACAATGCTGACTAGCTTCTCACATACTAATGTAGGCCTAAGTGACAAGTTGTTTGATGAGGCACGGAACTTTTGGTGTGATTTGTACGGCAAGCCAGGATATTCATCATTGGATAGGTTACGTGCCCATATATTTGCCTCTAGCAAACAGGATCTCCGCTCTCTTCCTCCAACTGAAGACTCCTTTCATTTTCATGTCCTTAGGAGTCTTTGCCAGATTAGCCTGTACAAACAGGCTAATGTGTGTAATCCAACTCTTCTTGCACCTGAACAGTATGGCAGGTATTTGGACAGTAATGGCAGATTGTTCCCAGTTATGAAGCGCAAAGTTAGTAAACCTGCAACAGCAAAACTAACATTCTGCAAGTGTAGGAAAGGCTGCATTAAAAAACTGTCCATGTGCTAAGGCTAGACTGGAGTGCATTATTGCATGCACTTGCAATGGGACTTCCCCAAAATGTGGGCGGCTAACTGAAGATAACGGCGATAGCGATTAGTGCAAAATATAGGTTTAACTGTTAGGTTTGCTACATTTATTATCTTTAGCACATAATGTCTGTTTTACAATAATTTCATATGTATTAATGAAGAATAAAAAGCCTTATTTTACCACTTATTGACATTACATCAATAATTTTCAATGTGTAACTAGGACTGTATACTTTAAAGAATATGTCACTGTCACTAATTCACATTTGTTTTCATTACATCTCTAAGCAGCAGGCAAAAGTGATGCCTTTTACTTTTAGTTTATTAGTATTTTCTTTTCTAAAATACATCAGTAGGACATACAAGGTTTAATGAAAGTTTTTTTCTAAATTACAATTGAGAAAAATGTATTTTACAGATGCTTTGTAAAAAATATATACCAGTTTTGGGGTGAGACAAGATTTTCTTGACCTTTTGACCTCTGGTGACCTTGTAGTTCAACCAATCAATATTATTTACCTATCATTCTGTAGCTGGCATCATGACGAAAAAAATGAGTGGTCATTTGTTGCAATAAAGTGTCACAGTAAGGAGATATGATGCATTGAATTTCCTCAACCTCAAAATTTTCCGCTTTTAAAATTCCTGTCTTAACTTCGTAAAATTTAGTGTCCTCACGTTGCGCAATCCGAACCAAGTGTCCAAATTCACTTTTCAGATGTCCAACACTTCCCTTATCATGTTCCAAGGGTCAAAAATTTTACAGCAGGGGTGTCATAATAAAATGCCTTTTTTTGCACTTTTTGGGGTGTGGATCCCAGACTGTAAGAAAAATGTGTTAATTAAACAATAATATTACTTCCCAACTCTATAGCAATGCAAAGGACTCTAATTCATTCGAAATAATAATTTTAAGTATATGAAGGATAAAATATCTACAACACTCACCTCTGTCAGTTGTCTAACATTTGAATCATGCCTTGTAACGAAGGCTGTGAGTGGCTGAAGCTGTCACCAGAGTCCTGCCTCCCGGCTGATGGCCACACCCCCAGAGTCCGTTAATCTTTGGTCTTGGCCGAGCTGACCAAAGACTACCAGACAATCTCGGGAGGCTGTCTGGTTGTGTCTGGTAATCTATGGTAATCTATGGTAATTTATGCCTCTTTGTGCCTTTGAAAAACGTGCTAAAAGTAACTGATTTCTATAAACATGGGAAATATGCTAATCACCATCGGCTGAAAATGGACAATTGGCAAATTAATTGGTTGTGATTTTTCCTATTAACCCGGGAACTGCCGGAAGACTCTTAACCTAACAAGTGCGCATGGGGGTAATTGAAAACGTCCCCCTGTGCTGACGTATTTGAGGTGTTTCCGTCACTAAAATATTCATTGTACCATTAATAGCATTAATAATTATCCATATGCGCCTATTATGGGTTGATTATAAAGGTATTAACCTGAAACAACAATAAAACGAGTGAAAACAGCGTTTGGATGGTCAAAATCGGAGATATAGCCCGCGAGTTGTATAATGTATGGGTGAGGCAAACTGCTTTCCCGCCAATTTCCCCCAAGGCCACTGAGACACAGTCGATCGATACTCTCTCTCTCTCTCTTGCACTTGCTTGCCATCAGTGATGACAACACCCTGCTTGCAACTCGCTAATGTTAGCACGAAAATATACCTCAGAATAAGGGAATAATAGGGAAAATAGGTGATAACTGAAGGAGAGGAGGAAAGTGGGGAAGGAGGGGAGGTAGAGGACTGAGATTTTGCATGGCCCAGGGGCCAAAAAAAAAAAAAAAAATAAAAAAATAAAAATAAAAAAAAATAAAAATTTTCGATGTCAAAAGTTGATTTTTTATTTTACTTACTCTCAAGAGTCTTCCCGCAGTCCGCCGGGGGAACTCTTAAGAGTCTCCCCGCAGCTCCCAGGTTAAGAGTTCCCCCGGCGGACTGCGGGAAGACTCTTAACCCGGGAACTGCCGGAAGACTCTTAAGAGTTCCCCCGGCGGACTGCGGGAAGACTCTTAGACCTAACAAGTGCGCATGGGGGTAATTGGAAACGTCCCCCTGTGCCGACGTATTTGAGGTGTTTCCGTCACTAAAATATTCATTGTACCATTAATAGCATTAATACTTATCCATATGCCCCTATTATGGGTTGATTATAAAGGTATTAACCTGAAACAACAATAAAACGAGTGAAACAGCGTTTGGATGGTCAAAATCGGAGATATAGCCCGCGAGTTGTATAATGTATGGGTGAGGCAACCTGCTTTCCCGCCAATTTCCCCCAAGGCCACTGAGACACAGTCGATCGATACTCTCTCTCTCTCTCTCTTGCACTCGCTTGCCATCAGTGATGACAACACCCTGCTTGCAACTCGCTAATGTTAGCACGAAAATATACCTCAGAATAAGGGAATAACAGGGAAAATAGGTGATAACTGAAGGAGAGGAGGAAAGTGGGGAAGGAGGGGAGGTAGAGGACTGAGATTTTGCATGGCCCAGGGGCCAAAAAAAAAAATAAAAAAATAAAAAAATAAAAATATATATATATTTTTTTTTTCGATGTAAAAAGTTGATTTTTTTTTTTTTCACTTACTCTCAAGAGTCTCCCCGCAGTCCGCCGGGGGAACTCTTAAGAGTCTCCCCGCAGTTCCCGGGTTAAGAGTCAGAGAAAAAAAAAATCAACTTTAAACATAAACTTTTTTTTTTTTTTGCCCCTGGGCCATACAAAATATCACTCCTCTACCTCCCCTCCTTCCCCACTTTCCTCCCCTCCTTCAGTTATCACCTATTTTCCCTGTTATTCCCTTATTCTTAGGTATATTTTCGTGCTAACATTAGCGAGTTGCAAGCAGGGCATTGTCATCACTGTTAGCAAGCGAGTAAAAGAGAGAGAGAGAGAGAGTATCGATTGACTGTGTCTCAGTGGCCTTGGGGGAAATTGGCGAGAAAGCAGGTTGCCTCACCCATACATTATATAACTCGCGGCCTGTATCTCCGATTTTGACCATCCAAACGCTGTTTTCACTCGTTTTATTGTTGTAACAGGTTAATACCTTTATAATCAACCCATAATAGGCGCGTATGGATAAGTATTAATGCTATTTATGGTAAAATGAATATTTTAGTGATGGAAACAGCTCAAATACATGCGCACAGGCAGAGGTGTCTAATTACCCCCATGTGCACTTAAAAGGTTAAGAGTAAGGCTATTAAAAAATCCATTTAAAACACCCCAAAACAATTTTTTTTTTATTGCCCCTGGGCCATGCCAAATATCACTCCTCCACCTCCCCTCCTTCCCCACTTTCCTCACCTCCTTCAGTTATCACCTATTTTCCATGTTATTCCCTTATTCTGTGGTATATTTTCGTGCTAACATTAGCGAGTTGCAAGCAGGGCATTGTCATCACTGTTAGCAAGCGAGTGCAAGAGAGAGAGAGAGAGTATCGATCGACAGACTCTCTCCAGACGTGGGGAAAAGTGGTGGGAAGGGAGGTTGCCTCAGCCATACATTATGTAACTCCCGGCCTGTATCGCCGATTTTGACCATCCAAACGCTGTTTCCACTTGATTTATTGTTGTAACAGGTTAATACCTTTATAATCAACCTATAATAGGCGCATATGGATAAGTATTAATGCTATTTATGGTAAAATAACGATGTTAGTGATGGGAACAGCTCAAATACGTCAGCACAGAAGTGTGGTGTCTCATACCCCCCATGCACACTTCTTAGGTTAACCCGGGAGCTGCGGGAAGACTCTTAAGAGTTCCCCCGGCGGACTGCGGGAAGACTCTCTGGAGTAAGTAAAACTAAAAATCAACTTTTTACATCGAAAAAAAAATATTTTTTTTATTTTTATTTTTTTATTTTTTTATTTTTGTTTGGCCCCTGGGCCATGCAAAATCTCAGTCCTCTACCTCCCCTCCTTCCCCACTTTCCTCCTATTCCTCAGTTATCACCTATTTTCCCTATTATTCCCTTATTCTGAGGTATATTTTCGTGCTAACATTAGCGAGTTGCAAGCAGGGTGTTGTCATCACTGATGGCCATCGAGTGCAAGAGAGAGAGAGAGAGAGTATCGATCGACTGTGTCGCAGTGGCCTTGGGGAAAATTGGCGGGAAGCTAGCTTGCCTCACCCATACATTATACAACTCGCGGGCTATATCTCCGATTTTGACCATCCAAACGCTGTTTTCACTCGTTTTATTGTTGTTTCAGGTTAATACCTTTATAATCAACCCATAATAGGCGCATATGGATAATTATTAATGCTATTAATGGTACAATGAATATTTTAGTGACGAAAAACCTCAAATACGTCAGCACAGGGGGACGTTTTCATTTACCCCCGTGCGCACTTCAGAGGTTAATGGGCGTGTTTTAGTCTGATCGTCATATATATATACACAAGGTTAGATACAATCACACATTTCAAGGCTACAGGCTTTTTCATTGCACATTTAGGCAAGCACAGTTTAAGGTATACGCGAACCTTACAAACGGGCGGGACGGTCTAATCTTAGAAGGCGGAATCAGCCAAGGAAGGATTGATGTTTGGCTGTTCCCGCCCACAACATTCGGGCGGGAAGGACCTAGCTAAGCGGGCGGGATCTTCTAGTCGGAGTGATCTGAGGGCGGAATAGTCAGTAAGCCGCAACAGGCCATTAGTGATCGTTAATTAGGTTATTGTATTAATTAGTACACTTCTACGGTTCAAGACAATGCTAAATTATATATATATGATCTTTTTCATACAATATATCAGTAATAAAAGTATATAGACTTATGAAATTAATGAAAAATGATTTAAGCTTACGAATCCAACAAAGAGACCTCCATTTTTGTTATGTCGCCGGCGAATCCAAAAAACTCATCGAAAATATGAAAAAATCGGCTTCTATAGGAAGTGGAGCAGGTAACGATTATGTTCAGAGGTTTCTATGTATATATATGTTTCTTTTCAGAGTGTAGGAGGCCCAGGTTTTCCGTATATTTCCATATAAGGATTCTAGCAGTGGGGTCACTTCGATTTGGGTAAGATTGTTTCGGTAAAAATTGAAGCATTTTTAGTTTAGGCCTATATATATATCTTATTTTGTCCGTTTTTTCTTCGATATACCGTCTTGTTTCATACCAAGGACCCGTGGAAAGTAGTATTTATCCATGAGGTCTAGGCCTATCCAACAATCTTAAAAATGCCCCCCTCTAGCCTAGGCCATGTGGACAACGTGGGGGCAGTGGGGAGGGCGGTAAATCTACAGTTATACTACCACTCCCCCCCACCACCTCCCCCCTTCAAAACACGCCTTTTAGCGTGTTTTTGGATGGTTCAGCAGACGCGGAAACTGGAAAAAAAAAATTGATAAACAAATTATCACCAACCAGATAAGAGTTTTTCAGGTAATTTGTTGTTGTTTTTAATTTTGGTAAACCTGACTTTTTGGACCGACAGCGATTTCAGTAAGTTTTATTTTGTTTTTTGTAATTTTTCCTTCAGATATAGTGTTGTTTTATACTGAAGAGGAGCGGAAATGAGTATTTACCCATTATCCAACAATCTAAAAACACGCCCCCCACAAGTGGGGAGGGCTATGAAGTTCAGGGAAAATGAGGGGTTAAAAGCGTAAAAATACAATAATATAGCGTTTTGTATTAAAACTTGGCTCGGGTTTTCCCAAATTGCAAACCCATACAACCCAATTTTGTGAATACCCGAGCCAACTTTTGACGAAAGCTGGCTCGGATTTCACGGGGTGGAGTGGGTAGCCTAATATCTCATGTTATAAAAATAGTCAACTTTGGGAAGACATTAGCCTAACCTAACAACCTTACCTAACCTATCCTAGTATTATGGGTGGGGGCTGCTGCCCCCACACCCCCGCTGGTTGGGTTAGATATTTTTTTTTTTTTTTTTTTTTTTTTTTTTTTTTTTTTTTAAATGTTCTAGGCTATTAGCCTAACTTAACCTAACCTAACCTAACCTAGTATATGGGTGGGGGCTGCCGCCCCCACACCCCCGCTGGTTGGGTACTGGCTGAAAAACTTATTGTTTTACAGTAGCCTAGGCCTATACATGTATTTTAGCGTTTTTGTTTTTTTCTCCCTTATAATAAATTTCAGCTCTTAATGCCATATATAGCAATGATGTATATGCTCTACCGGACCTATTAGGCCTAAACAGATCGATGGGCTAACTGTCTGTCCAAAACATCAGTATAACCTTAATTTTTTCTTTGATATAGTGTTGTTTAATACAGAGGACCGTCGCATTTTAGTATTTTTAACATTAGCCTAACCTAACCTAACTTAACCTAACCTAACCGAAAAGTAACCTGTCTCCGCGACGGTCTAAACTCCCCCTCACGTTCCCTGTTTATGGGTGCGCGACGGTCTAAACCCTGCTCACGTTCCCTGTTTATGAGTTTGTGAAGGTATGTAATACTTCAATGTATCTATTTCAAGTCAAATATAAATTTCCGCGCATCATCAAACCATACTAAGTCTACTACTAATAATATTAACCCATTAGTACCAACAGAATAGCGACAAAATAGGGGTAGTATAACTGTAGATTTATCGGGAGGGCTAGCCTATAAAGTTTAGGGAAAATGTGGGGTTAAATTACTCAAATTACGATGAAAAACGTAATAAAATAAGGAATATTGCCCTCCATCCTAGGCCTAGCCTATAGGGATTTTGGTTTAATGTTATTTTAATACCACAAATTTTGTTGATATATTTGAAGATAAATATTGAATCTATATGCTCATAAGAAAATTTGTTTTAACCCTCGGCAAAACCTAATAAAAAAGTATATAGCCTAGGCCTATGGTACTAAAATTTCTCTTGCGTAACAAGGTTGTCAATACGGTACTTTCAGTCATCGATAGCTCTAAAGATCATATGAAAATGTGTTAAACCCTCGGAAAAACCTAATAGGCTATAAAAGTATGGTACTAAAATTTAATTTTCGTAACAAGGTTGTCAATACGGTACTTTCCCGTTATCAATGTACAATCAAGCTGAAGATTGCAGAGTAAACACCATAGACTTCATCGACTTTTCTTTCACCTTCGTATAATCGAAAGCCAATTTTTTTTTTTATTAAGGGATTAGTACTCAACCAGTGGGGGTGTGGGGGCAGCAGCCCCCACTCAAAATACTAGGTTAGGTTAGGTAAGGTTGTTAGGTTAGGCTAATGTCTTTTCAAATAACTATCGAGGGGCTGTCTCAACATCGATCGATAGGCCTAATGGGGAAAATAGGTTTTCCCGAGATTTCTAATTAATTACAAACACTATATATTGATGCAAATGACCAATTTTGTTTATAAAAAAACACTGAAAATTCGTGGTATTAAAATAACTTTTTTCTGGGATTTTCTATGAAAAAGCATGGTCCAAAAGTAGGCCTAGCCTAGAAAAAATGACGGAAATATTTTATTTTAACCTACCACAAATTTTCAGTGTTTTTTATAAATAAAATTGGTCATTTGCATCAATATATAGGGTTTGTAAATAATTAGAAATCTCGGGAAAACCTATTTTCCCCATTAGGCCTATCGATCGATGTTGAGACACGCTCGCTCCCCGATAGTGATTTGAAAAGACATTAGCCTAACCTAACAACCTTACCTAACCTAACCTAGTATTATGGGTGGGGGCTGCCACCCCCGCTGGTTGAGTACAGTACTAGGCTAATCCCTTAATAAAAAAAAAAAAATTGGCTGTCGATTATACGAAGGTGAAAGAAAAGTCGATGAAGTCTATGGTGTTGACTCTGCAATCTTCAGCTTGATTGTACAGTAAACTTCCGTTAATCCGAAGGGCAGCGGACCGGCCCTCGTTCGGATTAGTGGATTTTTCGGATTATCGGACGTTACCCCCCCCCCAACTTTTTTTGAAGACCCAAACCAAGACACAAACGCATGATAATAATGATAATAATGACTAATCATGACTTTAACTCACCTTATATGAAGAGAAGAGATGTGTAGCATTGAAGATAAGCCCCCAGCACCAGCCCCAACCCAGCCTCCAACCAGCCACTAGCCCCCTAGCCCCATATTAGTAACTTATAATCACTGCTCTGCACTGTAAGTGTACTTTAATGTAAAATGAACTTAAAAAGACTTATTTTTTTTTTGTATTTTGCTGGTTTTATATTTTTTTGGGGGTCCTTAAATCTACTACACTTCACTGATTATTACTCCACAGCCATATCCTCCAAGCCTTCAATATCTGAAGGGGGAGCTAGGGCTACCTCAGGAGTGGCTAGGCTGGCTGGGGCTACCACAGGGGCGGCTGGGGCTACCACAGGGGCGGCTGGGGCTACCACAGGGGCGGCTGGGGCTACCTCAGGAGTGGCTAGGCTGGCAGGAGCTACCACAGGGGTGGCTGGGGCTACCTCAGGAGTGGCCTTCACAGGGGATGCTAGGTCCTCCCAGCCTTCAAAATCAGCAGGAGGCATAGGTTCTGGTGTGGTAAGAGGTTCAGGTGAGCTGGTACGTGAGTCGTCTGTGAGAGGCATTGTTGCAGGTCTAGGGTTGTCTGGTTCATCTGATCGGCGGCCCCGTTGGTGCATGTTATGGATGTGCTCTGCAGTTATCCAGGAATAGGACAGCCTTGGTGTCCTCAGAAAGGCCAATCGACTTGAAGTAGGCCTTGACAGGCCCAAAAAATCGAACTATTGGGTGAATTCGGATTTGGCCTCAAATTCAAAAATTTGGACTATTGGGAGAATTCGGATTTGGCCTCAAATTGAAAAATTCGGACTATTGGGAGATTCGAATTATCGGTCGTCGGATTAACGGAAGTTTACTGTACATAGATAACGGGAAAGTACCGTATTGACAACCTTGTTACGAAAATTAAATTTTAGTACCATACTTTTATATTAGGTTTTTCCGAGGGTTTAACACATTTTCATATGATCTTTAGAGCTATCGATGACTGAAAGTACCGTATTGACAACCTTGTCACGAAAAAGACATTTTAGTACCATACTTTTTTATTAGGTTTTGCCGAGGGTTAACACAAATTTTCTTATGATCTTTAGAGGATATAGATTAATTATTTATCTTCAAATACATCAACAAAATTTGTGGTATTAAAATAACATTAAACCAAAATGACCTTTTACAGCCTAGGGAGGATTTCTTGAAAAATAGTGTAAAAAATTGAATAGGCCTAACTAGGCCTATATATCCTCTATGGGGAGAATTTATTTAAAAGTATCGTTTGGTGTGGAAAATTAACTTGTAGCCTATGGGGAGAATTTTGGAAAAATTACTGTAAAAATTGAACAGCTGGAAATTAGGCTAGGCCTAGGCCTATCCAACAATCTATAAATGGGAGGGCTAGGCTATGAAGATCAAGGAAAATGTGAGGTTAAAGTAAAGAATTTACGATGAAAAACAATAAAATTAGGAAACTGGCCTCTATAGGGAGAGTATGAAAAAGCATTGTTCAAAGATTACCATTTATGCCTATAGGGAGAATTTCAAAAATACTGTAAAATATACAGGTACGATTTTAGTTACTGGACAGCTATTTAACAGGTACCGCCAACGATTTAATACATATTTGTTTTCGGTTTCCACGCATCCAACACCAAGCTACACCCTTTTCTGGTGTACGAAACACTAAAAAGGCAATGGGACACTTTAATAATGATAATAGCCTATGAGACTAAATATAAAGACAACTCGGTTGCGTTCGTGGAAGTAGCGTCGCTTTGTTTACTTTACGCTCGGAGTGACTTCCCGGTCCCGCCTTGGCGGTCGACTTCAAATAGCTAAGCTTATATAACCAGTTGTTGGGTCCTTTTTTTATCAAGACTTGCGTTACAGGCCGTGGGATACAGGACAGGGTTGAGGGGGGGCTCTGCCCCCCCTCACCCCCCCCCGTGAATTATAATAATCGTCATATATGTGGCCAGCAGGGGCCAAGTAAAACAGCTGGCCGTAGTAACCTCGAGCGTCCTGGGTAAACAAACCGCGACGATCCGAAGCGACGACTGACTCCCCCCGCCGCCGATTTTCGGCACAAACCCCCCGTTTTATTCTCGTCGAAAACCACATTTAAAAAGTTATTATATCGTTTTCAATACTATTACCGGACCAGAAAAAGGTGTAGGTGTTGAATGCGTGGAAACCGAAAAAAAATATGTATTAAATCCTTGGTGGTACCTGTCAAATAGGTGTCCAGTAACTAAAATCGTACCAAAATACATAATTATCCTCTATGGGGAGGATGTATTTAAAACTTGGATAAATCTACAGTTATACTACCCCTATTTTGTAGCTATTCTGTTGGTACTAATGGATTAATATTATTAGTAGCAGACGTAGTATGGTTTGATGATGCGCGGAAATGTATATTTGACTTGAAATAGGTACATTGAAGTATTACAAACCTTCGCGAACCCATAAACAGGGAACGTGAGCTGGGTTTAGACCGTTGCGCACCCATAAACAGGGAACGTGAGCTGGGTTTAGACCAGTCGCGAGACAGGTTAGTTTTCGGTTAGGTTAGGTTAGGCTAATGTTAAAAATACTAAAATGCGACGGTCCTCAGTATTAACCCTCTGTTCCCGGAAGGGCTCTTGAACGCCCATAAAAAAGCATATAACAGGTACCCGGAAGGCCTCTTAAACACCCATGACGTCACAGCCTGTGAGCTTGGTGTGCGAGGCGTCGGTCCGACGCATGTAAACAACAGCCGGCTGGACCGACGCTCCGCATCTCCGGCCACAAGAAGGAGAGCGTCGCTTGTTCGTGTGTGCCTGTATGTTGTTGTTAAGTATCGAAAAGTGGTGTAAAGTGGCTGTTTTGGCCATAAAGTTATCTCCAATGAAATCATCATCACAGCTCAACCAGTTGACTTAGAGAGCTCTACTTAATGCCATTCTACAGGTAAATAACACAGCTACGCTTGGGGATGCGCGGGAATGCGGGAAGCAGTCTGATTAACGAATATACGGTAGCCTAGCCTAGACGTTTTTCGGCCAAAACACCCGGGTTTCGAGGAATATATATATAATACATAACCGGGGCTGGAGGGTTAAACACTGTATATCAAATAAAAAATAAAAAACAACAACAAATTACCTGAAAAACTCTTATCTGGTTGGTGATAAATTGTGATCAAAATAAGTATTTTTCCAGTTTCCGCGTCTGCTGAACCATCCAAAAACACGCTAAAAGGCGTGTTTTGAAGGGGGGAGGGGCAGTATAACTGTAGATTTACCAAAACTTGTTTGGTGTATAAAATGAACTTTTATGGGGAGAATTTTGGAATAATTAGGCCTAGGCCTACTTTTTTTTTTGTACTTTGTACTTTTTGTAGATGTTTAGGTGACAATCACCACGGTCAATTTGGGGATCCGCCGCGACTACTGTAAAAATTTAATTATCTTTAGGGAGAGTTTTGGAAAACAGTTATGGTACGGCTAATCAGGATTGCTGTGGGATCCATGATGCATAGAAATCATCATATATGTTGCCAGTACAGTATAGTAGGGGGCCTAGAGGTACAGTTTTTAAAGGGTTTCATTTTTCACTTACAGTGGAGCACTGAATTTGGCGCCGTCTAAGTTGGCGAAATTAAACTTTGCACCATACCCCAAATATTTAAAAATTCCAGGTTCGCGCAAAAATATTCTATTTTGGTGCAAAAATCGCAGTCGAAACCCGAAAAAGAGAGCAAAAATTATGAAAGACTATATTAATTAAAATGTAAAACTTGCAAACTAAACAAACCAAAATTGGGACAAGGACAATATAAAGTCAAATTAAATTATCAAAATCGCTATGTGGAAACAACGCTTACTAAAATGAAAATTATTAAATAAAAGAACACAATCCACCACATAGGGTGTACATTACTACATGAGCAAGTTAATCTGTTTCCCAAGCAAACTAATCGCACATATAACAACGCACTATCGTCACGTTAAAGGAAGTAGTCAAGTTTGGGTAGAAAACACAAAGAAACAAGTGAACTGTACTCCAAGAATATCTGGGTAAGATCCTGCGTAGCGGGACGAATTGTTTTTCAGATGCCTATTTACTAAGAAACATTGAACAATATCTTTAACCTAACCTAACCTAACCTAGTATATTAGTGGATTATTTATGATTGTAAAATGTAAAAATATATTGCAACATTACCAAATTATTGAGATATAAATACAGGTCCTCCCGCTACACAGGATTATACCAATATCTGTCATTGTCAAGGTGTTTGCTGCTTGGAGGCGAAATTTGAGTGAATTCGACATCCGGATTCCGAGCGTCACTTGCGAAAGTTGCTGCCGTGTCGCCGCGTCGCCGCCATATTGACCCATCCTACTTAAAGTACGGTAAATTTGTGGGTGCGTTTGGCAAGCTTGTAGTATTCCGGCATACTTTGTTTACACCACGCGGACGCTCGCGTTCATGTTCCCGTCTATTTTGACTGCCGTGGGATACAATAATAGGTTGAGGGTCCCCCTTACATCATCATAGGCCTATATATTGCCAGCAGGGGTCAAATAACAGAAAAAATAGCCGTCAAAATAGACGGGAACTCCGCAAGCGATCGACCTACGTAAATATGACCGTACGCCCGAATATACAACCTTCCCATGCGTTTTGAAGTTTTATTAGTTTTTAACGAGATTTACTATTTTAACACTACTGTATTATAAAAATACAGTATATCCCAGACGTCCGACCGTCACTCCGACGATGACACTACCATGTAAGATTTGTTAAATAACGGACATTTTGACGGTGTACGGTTCGTAATTTTCCTTTGTGAACTGTTCCCTCCTTTTTTTTTTTTTTTTTTTTTTTTCTTATTTAGGAAGCCCTACTACTGATGTGGGGGTATGGGGGTGGCAGCCCTCAGGTTAGGTAAGGCTGTTTGGTTAGGTTAACCCTCCCACCCCGGCTACGCATTACATAAATATTCCCCGAAATCCGGGTGTTTTGGCCGATAAACGTCTAGGCTAGGCTACCGTATATTTGTTATTCTGACTTCCTCCCGCATTCCCACGCATCCCCAAGCGTAGCTGTGTTATTTACCTGTAGAATGGTGTTAAGTAGAGCTCTCTAAGTCAACTGGTTGAGTTGTGATGATGATTTCATTGGAGATAACTTTATGGCAAAAACAGCCACTTTACACTACTTTTCGATACTTAACAACAACATACAGGCACACACGAACAAGCGACGCTCTCCTTCTTGTGGCTGGAGATGCGGGGCATCGGTCCAGCCGGCTGTTGTTTACATGCGTCGGACCGACGCCTCGCACACGAAGCTCACAGGCTTTCAAGCAATGGTACAATGTTGTACCACCCGGGTTCCTCGGGTCAAAACAAAATGGTACACACGTGTACCACCCGGGGTTGAAGGGTTAATGACAATATTGTCGTCGAAAGTGCTGGCGTCATGTGAAACCCGTCCACCGCCAGCCGGCGAGGCTGCCCTTGCGGCGGACGTGTGTCACATGACGCCAGCATTTTTAATGACAACCTTACCTAACCTTGGGGCTGCCACCCCCAGACCCCCACTTCTCTTAAAAATTATGTAGATGTCAAAATACTGCAGAACATAAAACGCATCCGAAACTGCCGCCATCGTACGAAAGTGGGTCAACAGAAAACAGATGTCCGAAGGTAAATTCGTCGGCGATAGCATCACTGGACGTCTTGAAATAGTGTTTAAAAATAGTAAAGCTTGTTAATAACTATTAACATTTCGAAACGCACCCACAAATTTTCCGTACCGTACTTTAAGTAGGATGGGTCACTATTTCGGTATTGTGTAAGCACTTTTTATAGAAGGTGGGGATTATTAGTGCTACTACTGTATTACCCTGGTATTAATACACATCTTAAACATTACAGGTATGACAACAGGGGTCTTCAAGAGGGAACTGGACAAGTTTCTGGCTACCATCCCGGACCAATCATGAGTTCCGGGAAATACCTCATCACGCCCAGCAGCGGCGAAATTATGCCGTGAGGCTAGGCTATATATGACTGATTTCAAATAAAGTCTGTGTGGTAAGTAATCTCCTCGTAATATGTATTTATAAGTATTGTCAAATAATATGTATTTATTGGATGTATTTGGGGGGAAATAGGTACTTTAGGGATGGCTGGACGAATTTGGAACCAATAGTGTGGTACACCGTATCCGTTTATTTGTTTATATATATAGTTGGTTGGTTGGTTGGTTGGTTGGTTAGTTGGTTGGTTGGTTAGTTAGTTAGTTAGAGCATATTAACCAGACCACTGAGCCCCATATGGAACTCTCATAGGTCTGGATATATATATATATATATATAATATATATATATATAATATATATATATAATATATATATATATATATATATATATATATATATATAAGGGTAGGTGTGGTGGAGTGGTCTTGCCACTGGCCTGGTAATCCAAAGGTCCCGGGTTCAAATCCCGATGTATCAATGGGAAGATATTATTGGGATGGAATTTGTGCTGTACCTGGTATCAGTGCATTACCACAAGCCCACCGAAACGTCAATAAAATACCCTCATTGTTCCCTGATTAAATAGCACTGTATGAATATTCCCATATTCAAAATATGCTATAGGGGTGCAATGCCTGGTGAGTTATCTGCTCAACAGGTGGCGTTGTGTGTGTGTAAGTGTGAGAATCCGAGTGTAGGGGGTGAGACAGTGAAGCACGGGAACGAGGTGGCTTCAGAGATGGGGTCGTTTCGGGCCATGAGTGAGCACCGTGCCTCATGTGAAGGCAAGATGGCAGGTGCTCGTTGTACTCTACGTGCTTCACATGTCTCACTCCCTAGACTGGAACAAGACCTCACGGGCTTCACTGTTCATTGTAAAGCGGTGAATGTTAAGGCTCTCAGCCTATGCCCGAGAGGAAGTAAGTTGAAATATAGAAAAAAAAAAAAAAAAAAAAAAAAAAAAAAAAAATATATATATATATATATATATATATATATATATATATATATATATATATATATATATATATATATATACCATATATATATACCGTATATATATATAGGCTATATATATATATATATATATATATATATATATATATATATATATATATATATATATATATATATACATATATATATATATATATATACACAGTAAACTTCCGTTAATCCGAAGGGCAGCGGACCGGCCCTCGTTCGGATTAGTGGATTTTTCGGATTATCGGACTTTACCCCTATGAACCTGTGGCCTGACGAAAACATTGAGGCATTAGGCCACCCAAATGAAACAATGGTGCACACATATCGGCTCATATGTTCCTGAAATCACTTCAAAAGTTTACCATTGTCATTGTAGCCTATTTACCTACTTCAAAACATTCAATGGTCAAAGGAATCTGCTGATATAAACGTAAACACCATATGTCCGCATCGTCTTCTTCTTCCGTCTACTAGCGAGTTTGTCTTGCTCTTGAAGATCAGATCAGATGTGGTTCGGGAAGTAATGCCTTAACAACGGCACTTCCCTGAGAGGTTCTTGTAATTTTCCTTTGTGATGTGCTCAGTTATATTATACAGTAGTCCATCGTTATAGACGGCTTTTTTATAGACGGATTTGATTATAGACTGATTGCTTTATCATAGACGGATTCGACTGACTTTAGACTGATTCGAGTATCGACTGATATATCGACGGATTAATTGTTTATTTATATTACTCTAATATACCAACCAAAAGTGGATTAAATGATGAACAATAAGACATACAATAATAAGAAAATACACCGAAAACGAGAGCAAAAATAATTAGCCTAAAGACTTTAGGTTTTGAGTGAATCCGGATTCACCGACGATCTGAGCGTCACTTTCGACCTCCATTTTTAATGTTATATCGACGGATTAATTGTTTATTTATATTACTCTAATATACCAACCAAAAGTGGATTAAATGATGAACAATAAGACATACAATAATAAGAAAATACACCGAAAACGAGAGCAAAAATAATTAGCCTAAAGACTAGATTTTGAGTGAATCCGGATTCACCGACGATCGGAGCGTCACTTTAGTCCTCCATTTTTAATGTTGTCAAACAATAACAATACCAGGCAGAAGCTCTGAGTCCACCCGCCTTTTACTTGCTTATTTGTGCCTGAACCTTGTATCTCTTGCGTTTATTATGGCCTCTAATGTATTCAGTGATAGACGGTGTGCCTGTGTAAAGGAAACACTTATAAGTACATAGCCTAGGATAGAGACCACGGATACTATGCGGTATCGACGGTTTTTGCTATCGACGGCAGTCTTAAGAACGTAACCCCCGTCAATAACGAGGGACTACTGTATTGTATTGAAAGCACCCTTGTCTTGTTGTCTTGAAAGCACCCTTGGGACGCTCCGATCACTGAACTATAAATAGTAGCGTATCTGAACGTCCAAAGGTGCGTTTTTAAGCTCAAGGCTAATACATCCAAAGGTGCGTTTTCAAGCTCAAGACTGAATGCGCTTGCAGAAAATGCGGTGCAAGCCAGTAGCGCATCGGAGCGTCCCAAGGATGCGTTCAAGAGCAAAACAAACTCTCTAGCAGACGATGTGGAAGAAGAAGAAGAAGGTGTTTACGTTTATATCAGTAGCTTCCTTTGACCATTAATCTGAATGTTTTGAAGTAGGTAATAGGGTACAATGACAATGGTAAACTTTTAAAGTGAATTCATGAACATATGATATGTGTGTGCTCCATTATGTGTCATTTGAGTGGCCTAATGCCTCAAAAAGGGGACCTTGGGACTTCTTGAAATTCGGACCAACTTCTTGAAATTCGGACCATCGGGTGAATTCGGATTTGGCCTCAAATTGAAAAATTCGGACTATTGGGAGATTCGAATCATCGGTCGTCGGATTAACAAACTTTTTTTTTTTTTTTTTTTTTTTTTTTTTTTTTTTTTTTTTTTAAATACCATGGCTCTATGCCAAGCAGCTGAAAGAGCCGTAAAACATTCAAGAATGGTAGATATTATTTACAGGTAAGGAGTTGATATAAAAATTGAGAAATTTTAGGAAAGGGGTAACCCAGTGAGGGAGGCGTCAGCCGTACCCAGTGTCAATAAAAAATGCTAAAAGTGGTGTATTGTAAACCTAAAACTGAATAAGATTACAAAAATTAAAAATGTAAAAAGGGAGATAATGGATTGTAATTAAAACTACTAAATCTTGCCCAAAATACCAACATCTTTGCAGAACGCAAAAATTCTTTCAGCAGAAATGGTACAGCCCTCAGCTAAGATTGCTGAGTGGTCTGCGGATATTTCCAAAGTACCTATGTAAAGTCAGTGAAAATAGGCTAGCCTAAACAGACCTCGGATGCGGAAATACCCTGAGCCGAACAGGCCAAGTGGGATATCTCTATTGGTCTAACTGGTAAGGTGCCTGCCTCACACCCAAGGGTCGAGAGTTCGTGCCCCCACCAGGGCATGATATTTTCGTGAGGCTATTTCCGCATTTATTAAATTGTTCAGATGGTTGAGAGTAAGATCGGAGCTCCATAAATCCTCTTTCGGGTATGGTGTAAAAACCGATCCCCACACCTATCCCTTTGACGTTGTAAAGATGAACATTCTATCAGGATATTATAATGTAAAAGTTGCAAAATAAACAAACCAAAACTTATACGAACACAGTAAAAAGACAAAACAACGAATCAAAATCGCTATGTGGAAACAACGCTTAAGTAAAATAATTATTTATAAATAAAAGAACACAATGTTTAACCGTGAGGAGAACAGCACAATCTGTACACTCCGGCTGGTTTGTCCTTTCCATAATAATTTGGTACCGTACATATTAATGTCATAAGGTAGGTCAAAATAATGGTGAAGTGATGCACACATGCAGACTTGGTTGGATTGGACATGTGGAGAGAGGGTGAATTATCAGAACTGGATGAAGAAATGCCGGACTGTGAACGTGGGGGGAGCTGCGCATAGGGGTAGACCTAGAAATAGTTGGGATTAGGTACTCTGGTCCAATCAGGGGGGGGGGGGGGGGGGGGGGGAACTGACTCAAAACAGAACCAGAATAGGGACAATACAAAACAATATAATTACCTGTGATTCAATTATGTTCAACATTTGACTTGATTTATGTGTACAGTACTGTAGTTCGAGTAATATTAGGTGCCTTAACCCTTCTGGCCCGGGCTCGCCCTCCTAAGGACGTTGTTGAGATCCAGATGATTTGTCCAAAAAACGTCTACGCCTAGGCTACCGTAGTTTTGTTATTTTAACTGCTAGAAAATTCCCACGCATCTCTAAACGTACTGCGGTTTCCAATATGTAGACTGGCGTGGAGTAGAGCTCTCCAAGTCAACTGGTTCAGTTGTGATGATGATTTCCGTGGAGAGAGTTTCGAGGCGATGTTAGCAATATGACACAATTTTCAACACTAAATCTGTCTTACCAGACCACACAACAACAAAGCTCTGACGTCTGCTTGCTTTCGGAGTTGCGCGCGTTGCCTCCGACCAGCTGTGTTTACATATGTCGGACGCACGGCTTTCAAGCTTACGGATTACAAGGGGACACCCGGGCTCCTGCCCATCTGCCGCGGTGTCCTTTTAAAATGCTGCCCGGGCGGGAAGGGTTAAGGAGAGTTACTCTCGTAAGGCTCAGCCAGATATGTTTTTTTTTTTCTTGTGTGTCCATTGTTTTCTGTTGTGTTGTCCCTATTCTGGCTCTGTCTTGAGTCCCCCCCCCAAAAAAAAGGAAAAGGGAAAAAAGAAAAGAAACAAAATAGGAAAAGTGTGGATTGGGCCTGAGTATATACAATAGAACATAAAACTATTGTAATCTGCAGGCTAAATAAAATAATCTGAATCTGAATGCATTCATATTATGACCAACCCACCAATTAACTTACAAATAAACCTAATTAATGCAATCAATGAAACTAATGAATATATAGATCTCCCTCGATCTACGATTGGGTTACGTTCCAGAAAACCAGATCTTAAATAGAAAAATCATATAGCAAACCCTAAAATTAATGGGGTAAATGGGGATGCATTGTGGGACCAGCTAAAACACAAACACCTAAAAACCTAAAATTATATCGTAAATCAAGGCATCGAATAGTGAGGGAGACTTGTATGTGGTACTCGATGGATTCGAACCTTGGAAACTCACACCAAAATTCTGCGCACTAACCATTACGCTATCAATACAGCATGTCAGACGATTAACCTCTTCTATACCGGCAACGTCTTTTTAACTTTAATCTGGCTACTATTAGACAAATTTAATCAGTTTCAAAAGGGCCTGCAGCAATTAACCTCTGAACTGCGCATGTGGGCAATTAGAAACGTCTGCCTGTGCTGACGTATTTGAGCTGTTTCCATCACTAAAATATTAATTTTACCATAAATAGCATTAATACTTATCCATATGCGCCTATTATAGGTTGATTATAAAGGTATTAACCTGTTACAACAATAAAACGAGTGAAAACAGCGTTTGGATGGTCAAAATCGGTGATACAGGCCGCGAGTTACATAATGTATGGGTGAGGCAACCTCCTTTCCCGCCAATTTCCCCCAAGGCCACTGAGACACTGTCGATCGATACTCTCTCTCTCTCTCTCTCTCTCTCTCTCTCTCTCTTGCACTCGCTTGCTAACAGTGATGACAATGCCCTGCTTGCAACTCGCTAATGTTAGCACGAAAATATACCTCAGAATAAGGGAATAACAGGGAAAATAGGTGATAACTGAAGGAGGGGAGGAAAGTGGGGAAGGAGGGGAGGTAGAGGAGTGATATTTTGCATGGCCCAGGGGCAAATTTTTTTGTTTTTTTTCTATGTTTAACCCCTCCAACCCGGATGACCTCATATACGCCCATAACATACTCGGCCCGCGCAACCCGGATGGCCTCATGTACGCCCCTTGCTTTCGTGCTTGATTTTCGAAAGCCGCGCGCACATTTTGTGATGATGGGGCGGTAGGTGGCGCCCCCCGGCGTCAACGACGCCACAACAACAGTATCTACCCCGACGCCATCATGGACAGTACACCAAATAGTGATTCCGCCGTGTCCGACATCGTGCTTCCTACGACGCCCTTGATAGTGCGTCGTGCCTTACCCCGACGCCATCGCCTAAATGTGTTATCTCCCGGAGGTATTGAGACGACTTTGAGACTTTATGAGAAAGCTGATGCCAAGCATAAGATTGATGAAGAAGTGAGTGACCACTCGAGTAATTATAAGTCGAGTGATTATGGCCATGAGAGTGATAAAGAACAATTCCTGGGATTTGCGAAAGAATTTGAGAGTGATGAGAGTGATGAAGGTGATGTACCAGTTGTTGAGGAAGCTGGTTTACCTAAAGAAAGTGAACTTGCGAGAGTGAGTGAGTGGGAGAGTTCAAGGTCACTCACCAAATTTCGCATAAGTGACACGACTCCAAGCCCTTCCCCAGGTAAATCGCCTTTCAAGCTCCATTTCTACAAGTTAAAAATACTTGAAAAGGCGGCCGCGGCAGCTAGGGAACAAGCTAAAATAGTTGGTGAGGATGAGGCTGTGAGTGAGGGTCAGCGTGGTGACCCTTCTCGACCGCCATTGTCTCCCTTATCTACCCACGCCACCCAAGATGACCCGGATGCCCCGCATTCTTCCCCACCACCCCCACCATTGCCAAGGGTTGAGGACCCCCCACTTTCGGCCTATTTGCCTCCTAGGTCCCCCGACAGGAGACATACTGCTGCCGAAAAGGGGAAAGGTAGAAAATATACTAAGAAAATGAAGAAAAGTAAGAGAGTTTTGTTTGAGGCTCCCGCGGCGGCGTCCACCCCTGCCGGCCCCAGCCATACGTCCCCGCAACTTTCCCCACGGTCCTCCCCACCTCTCCCGCCTTCAACATGTCTTCCTGCAGAAGTATTTGAGCTCGCATCACCAATACCTGGGCCTAGTGAAAGTGAATCATTGCTTTCTGTGACTCGTCGCAGGCCAAGGAGCCCGGGACCTCTGGAGGACACAGCCTCACCTGTCACTCCTTCCCCACCTCGCCCACCCGCACGCCGCCCACGCATCACTGGTTCCCCGCCAGATTATGTGGGGGCCACTGATGATGAAGGGCACCGCTCTGAAGACTCTGGCCATGATTACATAGGTCCACCGTCAGGGCAAGATGACCACTCTGACGATGACGATGACTATATGGACATCGACGACCCTCGACCCACCCGCTTGGCCCGGCTTCGTGCTGCCCGTCTTTCTGCCCGCCGCCCTGGCCGCCGCCCTGACCGACGCCCTCGCCGCCGCCCTAGGGCGCGCGCCTCCCGAGTTGGCCGTGGGCGTACTGGGCTACCAGTTGGAGCTCCTCGTCAGCGTAGACAAGACCCATTCTACGTTTTTCAGTGGCAAGACGTAGTTGATGGGGATGGATACAACCCTGATGTGCCAGCTTTTGATGAGGCACTGGAGGGTTCAGGCATTACCCCCAATTTTCCTGCAGGCCCCAATGCTCCACCACACAAACTATTTGAGGCATTCTTTGATGAGGAGGTGGTAGGCTATGTTGTCAAAGAGACAAACAAGCAGCACCAATTCCAGGTACACTTTTTGGGCAAGGTGACCAAGGGCCATATGAGGAAGTGGACCCCAGTGACTCATCAAGAATTCATGGTGTTCCTGGCACTCACCATGCTAATGCCTCATGTCAGGAAGCATAGGTTGCCTGACTATTGGATCACCAATGATCTGATTTCAACCCCTGCCTTCGGGAAATATATGGCTCGCGACCGGTACCTTGATATCCTCGCAGCGCTCCATCTTGTCACCAACACCGACGTCCACCGCCCAGACAAGCTGTGGAAGATTAGGACGTTGTATGAGATGATGCGAGACCGCTTCACCTCCTACTTCAAGCCCTTCCGCAAGGTCGTCATTGACGAGTCTCTTGTGCTGTTCCGGGGAAAACTCAGCTTCCGGCAGTACATCCCCTCCAAAAGACATCGCTTTGGCATAAAATTCTTTGTGCTGTGCGACTGCACAACTGGCTATGTCCTGGACTTCCTGGTGTACAGCGGGAAGGAAGGGGACGTGCTTGTGGACCCCCTCATTGGATTTGGCGGAGCAGTGGTGCAAGCCATGATGGACCGCTACTTCCATAAGAATCACGTCCTATACACGGACAACTATTACACGTCCCCCACTCTCTCACAGTACCTGCATGAGCGCAAGACAGGGACTGTAGGCACAGTACGAGGGAAAAGGAAGGGCATGCCAACTTTCCCTGCAAAGACCAAAAAAGGTGATGTCTTCAGGAAGAAGTCGGGGCCCATTCTGGCTATCCACTGGCACGACCAGCGGAAGGTCAACCTCCTGACCACCATCCACAAGGGGGAAATGGTGGAGACTGGCAAGGTGGATCGCCGCACCCAGGCCAGGGTGACCAAGCCCGATACTGTCCTGGACTACAATGTCAACATGAGGCTGGTGGACAAGTCCGACATGCAGATAGGCTTCATTGACTGCCTGCGTACCTCGTGCAGATGGTACAAAAAGTTCTTTCTGCATATGGTGGACATGTCAATTCTGAATGCCTATAATATATACAGGCTTCGGAATGAGAACCCACCCCTGAAGTTCAATAGCCTGCGGAGGTTCCAAAAGCAGGTGTTGACGGGGCTCCTGGAGAAGTATGCTACGCCACAGAGGGCAGTGGCACATCCTGGGCCCGCCGTTATCGACCGCTTGCAGTCTGCTCCATACCTGCTTAGGCACCAGCTTGGTTTCTTTCCTCAGAATGCAGCAGGAAGAACAAATCAGAAGCGGTGCCATGTCTGCTACCACAGCAGGGTGAGGCCGCACCCAGGTAAAAAGTCAACCACGGAGTGTGTGGAGTGCAAGGTGGCACTCTGTGCTGTAGGGTGCTTCGCTGCTTACCACACCAAGCAGGAGTTCTAATAATCATACTGAAATTGCCAAATAAAATGACAATATGTACACTATAATTATATATAGGCAAAAAGTGGAAGAAAACCAATGTATTATAATAAAAAAGTCAAGTATTATGAGAAAATTGATACAAATACAATTCCACCATAATAATATGTGAAAGTGACACATATGTATATACCAAGTGACATTCATATGATTAGAACCTATAGAAATATATAAATCAGTGAAAAAAGACACAATAAATTGTATATAAAACGTTTACAAATCATATAACTAAGTGAAAGTGACACAAGACCTAAGATTTGATGGCCAAAGTATAATAAACACCTGTGATAATGAATAATCAGTGCCTAATACAACAATAACCTACCTCAATTACTAATAAAATGTACGGTATCGAGTGAAAATGAGCATTATCAGTGACAGTGACACTCTCTAAAGCATATTTGTCAAAGTGAAAGTGACACAAGACCTAAGATTTGATGGCCAAAGTATAATAAACACCTGTGATAACGAATAATCAGTGCCTAATACAACAATAACCTACCTCAATTACTAATAAAATGTACGGTATCGAGTGAAAATGAGCATTATCAGTGACAGTGACACTCTCTAAAGCATATTTGTCAAAGTGAAAGTGACACAAGACCTAATATTTGATGGCCAAAGTATAATAAACACCTGTGATAACGAATAATCAGTGCCTAATACAACAATAACATACCTCAATTACTAATAAAATGTACGGTATCGAGTGAAAATTACCAATATCAGTGAAATTGATACCCTAATAAACATATTTTATATAATTGGCCTCAAAATAACTAGAAAATATCAAATAAACATCACATTCTCAATATCAAACACTAAAATCGTCTAAGGGAGATAAATACTTTGGCGCGGCGAGCGGCTAGGTGCGTCGTAGCCAGGGCGGGCCGACGCTTTCGGACGCGTGAGGAAATTCCCGCATAAAAAAGCACTCGTCTTCCCGCGCTCACCATTATGCAACCAGAGGGGCTAGAGACCTCTACTAAACGCCATTCGACAGAGGAAGGTTTGTGGAACATTATTTTTTTTTATTCACAACATTACATGCAATATTCATTCATTTACAGAGTAGTTAACATAGGTAAAAAATCCTCAAAACCCCCGGTACAGCAGTACAGTCATAAGCTATAGCCCCCGGGGCTGGAGGGTTAAAATTGATTTTTTTTTTTCTCGGACTCTTTAACCCGTGGAGCCCCGGCTAGTTTTGTAATGTTTGCGCACCAGAACCCGGCCGGTTTTCAAAAAATGGTTTTATTCCAGAAACAATAGCGAATGGGTTAGGAATGAAGGAAAAACCACGAAAAACCGCTCAAAAAGCTTAAAAAATGGTCCTACAGAGCCCCCGAAAACGGATTTTATAAGAGTAAAAAATTGAAGGCAATTATCCCAAAAAAACAGGTTATTGCGCGCTCGCGCGCACGCACGTGGACTTTGAGAGTTTTCAACCATCGGCACGGTTGCGTGGGATACGTACACAGTTCCCATACAAATCTGAGCCCTCTTGCGTGGCTACACCTGAGGTTACGGTCGGCGCAATTAGGGGAAATTAGGGTGACTCGCCAGGCGCGTCTCTGGGGCTGTGCGTTACATACATCGCCGACGCGCCAGGCGCGTCGCTGGGGCTGTACGGGTTAAGAGTCTTCCCGCAGTCCGCCGGGGGAACTCTTAAGAGTCTTCCTGCAGTTCCCGGGTTAATAGGCTTCAAACTATCTCACTTAACCCTTTTTACTACCACAGTTCCTTCTTAAACTACACAAAATTGTGTAAATATAGCTAGAATAAAATACAAAATACGTCATCGGTACAGAAGGGGTTAACTAGAATTGATTTTAGTTTTTCCTTTGACTTTATTATGAAGTGTTATTAAAAGTTGTTGTAATTTCAGGTGACGACTGTAATGGAGCAAGATGACAGCCCCCCTCCAAAGGTGTCCAGTACGAGCTGACCCCCCTGGTGCCTCCCTGCCACCCAGCACCACCAGCACCACCACCACTACCACCACCACCACCACTACCACCACCACCACCACCACCACCACCACCAGGGGAACGAGCCCCCCAGCCACCCACTACCACCACCACCACCACACTAGGGGAACGAGCTCCAGTCATAAGTTCTGCTGGGCCACCTAACTTCACACAGGTACATTAACTAGAAAATTGTGGGAAGGATGTAGTTTCCGAGTGTACGGTTGTCATGTTGTGCGCTCGCAGTTACGTTCCCGTCTATTTCGACACTATATTTTCTGCTATTTGCCCCCTGTCATTACTACATGAATACTAGCTTAGGTTGTTTGGTTAGGTTAGGGTGTTAGGCTACTGTATTTTTATATCCAAAGGCAGTCAAAATAGATGGGAACATGATGGGAAAGGTCCGATGCCACTACGCGTAGTGTAAATAAGGCTGGCAGTACGCCCGCACTTAACATTCTTGCCAAAATTGTTGCAGTATATTTTGCTGGGGACCCCAAATGGGCCTGGGTCTCTGGGTATTTCTCCTGGATGACCTAGATGTGTGTGATTTTTTTTTTTTTTTTTTTTTTTTTTTTTTTCTGTTATGTTGTGATGGTCCCTGTTCGGGCTCTGTCTCGAGTCGGCCACCCCATTAAAAAAAAAGGAAAACTGGGGCAAGTGCCAGAGTATATACATACTTTGTAACTTTTGTAGGTGTTTAGGTGCAATCACCACGGCCAATCTGGGGATCCGCCGTTATTTAGCTCGTCCTGGAATCTTTACGATTCTATACAGGCACTAGCTCAGAGAAGAGTGTTGAGAGGGAGAAGGGGTGTTGGAGAGAGAGGAAGGTGTTGGAGTGGCTTTGTTATGTGTGTTTAGCTGTATACGTCGTCAGGATGTCCCCTGACTGGGTGCAAGCATGTGAAACATGCTAGGACGTACTACCACACCCACTAAATGTCCGCCGTGGCGGGGATTCGATCCCGGGTCTTGCAGATTCACACGCGAGCGTGCTCACCACTTGACCACCACAGCTCCATACAGTACTGTACATACATTTCCTCACTTTAATTTGTTTTATTCCTGAATAACAAAATTACTGTAAGCGGATCAACCTTTTTTATGTTTCTCTTTATATTTTCTTACTATCATCCAATTTTTATTCTCAACTTGTTAATGAAGCATATACTGTATACTTAAGTACAGTACCATAGTTTTCCCCAATTATTGAACAGTGTAATAATGAAACTAATACAATAATAATGTAAAACTTGCTAAATAAACAAACCAAAACAGGAACGACACACTATATAGACAAAAGAACTTATATCAAAATCTATACATACATACAAGTTTAAAGACCGTTTTGTCCACAGAGAATGTGCTTACAGTCTCAAAATCTATCTATCTATCGATACAAATCGCTATATGGAAATAACGTGACGATAGTGCGTTGTTATGTGTGCAATTAGTTTAGTTGGGAACCAGATTAACTTGCTCATGTAGTAATGTACACCCTATGTGGTGGATTTTGTTGTTTCATTTCATAAATTTTATTTTAGTAAGCGTTGTTTCCACATAGCGATTTTGATATGTTGTTTTGACTTTATATTGTCTTTGTCCCAGTTTTGGTTTGACTTTGTTTGCAAGTTTTACATTTTAATTTAAAATATAATTTTATATAAAAGAACACCAAACCAGCACGTAGAATGTACATCACTAATAATTATGAGTAAGTGAATCTGTTTCTCGAGCAAATTTATCGCACATACAGTACCGGTACTGTATTCATATTTTGTCACCAACCAAGTTTACTTCTAAACTCATTTGTTGTTGTTCCCCAAGCTGCCTGGCCGAACAGCCCCAAGGCCCCGAGCAAGGCCAAGGCCATAACCGAGCACCCCAACAGAACCCTCCCTGCCTTTTATGGCCTTGGCCTTGCTCGAGACCTTGGGGCTGTTCGGCCAGACAGCCTGGGGAACAACAACAACAACAACAACTTCTAAACTCAATTAATGAAATCAACAAATACATGTGGCACTCCAAGGACTCGAACCTAGGATACTCACACCAAAATTTCACTCACTAATGCATTACGCTATCACTATCGTCATGTTCAAGGAATTAGTCAATTTGGGAAGTTCAGCACGTTCTGGTAAAATTTTTAATATTGTGCATAAATGAAGAAACTGCAATTTGTCAAAATCATCTATTTACATAAATTTTCAATATGACAAGATATTAACCCTTTCAGGTCCAGGGGCTGCCGTTTAGTTATCAGAAATATAATTATGTTAATCTCATAATTACCGGTACCTCTCCAAAATTAGTTTTCTGGCCACAACTCGCTCAAACACAACTGCAGAGGTTGAAGTAATTTAACTAAAGGTTTCTAAACACCCCTGATGGTCACAAAGGTTTTAAAGTATCCTTGTAAGGGCGCAATCGCGTCTTGGTGCGCAAAAGGGTTAACAATAGTACAAAATACAGTCAGCTCTCCCAATACGCGCCTTCCTAATATGCGAAAACCCTAATACGCGGCTGGGGGGTCGGAAAAAACACAAATTCTCAAACAAGTGTCTATAGTTGCTAATAAGCGTTTTGGGAGCCTAAAAGTGGCCATATCCGCCCTTTTTACCTAATACACGTGGACACCCATCATTATTTCGAGTGGCACCAGATATAATATAATGTGGATAGTACTTACCACATAGACTTTATTTGAAACCAGTCATATTTAGCATACCCCAGTAATACAAAAAATACACTGTATAAAAAAAAAAAAAATGGGGAATGGACCTGAGCAAATAGATAGAAACTCATCGTAATTTTTCCGCAGCTTCGTCAGACGCGGCACTTGCCTTGACTCTGTTTTGATAGTCCCGTGCATTCAGTTTCTTCATCATTACCACCAGGCCCACCGTCCCTATCACTGAATGCACTAAAGGCTATAATAAACGTGAGATAATAAACAAATGAGACAGAACAACACTTTGAAACCTTAAACAGTACACCCATCACTAACATCAACAATGCTGTACACACATTCAACACGACTATCCAAAACGCCGACAAGAAACACATTCCAAGAGGTAACATAAAAAAACACAACCCCAACTTCTCACCAGAAATTCAAAACCTCATCATACAACGCGACACACTGAAACACTCCCCAGCACCCCACACACAAGACATCAATCAACAAATTCAAGCACTCAACATCCAGATTAACAACATAATACAAGAACAACAAACACTATATTGGAGTAAGTTCCTACAAACACTCGATCACAAAACAAACCCCAAAAAAACTCTACAAAACACTAAACAGCATCACACTTTCCAACAGCAACACAACACAATCACATGCTGCAATCACAACAACAGACTCTACTCCTTCACGTAAACAACAAGCAAACACTCTCATCAATCACTTCTCTCATGCCAGTCACCTAAAACCCCACAGAGATGACCGACGTGTCATCCGACGCAAAAGACAATTCCCCACAGACCCTGACTATACACCCTTCACCAACAACCAGACAAAGCATATCATCAACAATCTCAAGCTCTCACCCACCTGTGGCCTAGACAACATAAGCAACATTCACCTCAGACACCTGGGACCACAAGGCATACAAGCACTCACTAACATATCAAACTACAGCTACTCACACAACACAATACCAGACATCTGGAAGCATGGTATCATCATCACATAACCCAAACCTAACAAAGACCCCACGCTACCCTCCTCACACCGCCCTATCACACTCCTTTGCACCCCCTCCAAAGTCATAGAGCGCCTTGTACTACAACTGATGACACCTGACTTAACCCTTTCTCCAACACAACACGGCTTCAGGCCATTGCACTCCACAAACACTCTTCTTACAGACCTTACACAAAGAGCTTTTGACGGCATCAACTCAGCTAGACCACCACACAGATCAGTACTTGCCACACTTGACATTAGTAAAGCCTTCGATGCCATCCCCCGCCGCAACCTAACAAACAAAATCTACAACACAAACATGCACAACAACACAAAAAGATGGCTGGCCAACTTCTTAGCAGGCAGATGTGCACACGTATCTTTTGCCGGTCAGTCATCTAGCATTAGAAATTTCCCAAACGGAGTCCCGCAAGGATCCGTCCTGTCGCCCGCACTCTTCAATCTGTACATGCATGATATAAATACACCAAATTGACCCCAAATAACCATAGCCTCCTACGCAGACGACATAACACTCACAAGCACGCACCAAAATCCAGACACAGCAACAAGACTCCTTCAAGACTATCTCGACACATTACATGAATGGTGCACTACAAACAGACTCAATTTAGCCCCATCTAAATCCACTGCAACCCTCCTCACAAGCTGGACAGGAGAGCACGATTACGTACCGGGACTCAACATAAACAACACACCCCTAACACACACACACACACACCCAAAATGCTAAGAGTAACATACGACACCCAAATGACATTCAAACAGCACACCACAAACACGAAAAAGAAACTGACACCCAGACTTAACGCCCTTAGATCACTTGTCCACACAAAATTTGGACACAACAAAGAAACCACCACCACAGTCTACAAACAATACATAAGATCAGTTATGGAATACACAAGCCCGGCCTGGGCTTCTAACCTAGTTGAAACACATCATAAGACCTTACAGACTATTCAAAATAAAGCCCTTAAAATCATCACAGGATGCACAGCTACTACACCCACAGATCACCTACATCAAGAAACCAAAGTCCTAAAAGTCAAAGATCATCTAGACATGAGAGGCACTCAATTCCTGGCAGCAGCCTCCACGAATCAACACCACCCACTACATGGCAACACACCCACAGACACCAAGAAATATCAAAACAACACCCAGCACACGCTATCACACACAAATACTGTCTTCTCTCCCTCCCTGCCCACCCCAAACCAACTTCCGGAAGTACATCCATACTCATATCACTCGCCGTTCCATCCACTCACTCATAGACAACATGCAGCTGCAAGCACGACCTCCCGAAATCCATCCTGAATCCTCCCTTTCTCGCGAGGACAGAGTCCACCTGGCCAGGCTGAGATGCGGACACCATCCAGCTCTTCTGAGCTATCAGAAGAGACTGGACGACTCCGTCGTCGACACCTGCCCGGGTTGTAACACAGCACCCCATACCATAAAACACATCATAGAAGACTGCATTTCACACAACCACTTTTTTTTTTTTTTTTTTTTTTTTTTTTAAAAGAGACAATGAACGGAGGAAGGAAAAACACAGATAAAACAAAAAGGTCCATGTGCCTAAAGGCATCCTCCATTCATAAAATGTTTGTAACAACTGGATTTAAACATTTGTAGATTGTAAGTTTGTGGAAAGCAATTCGAGGGAAGTGAATTCCAAAGAGTAGTAGCTCTGGGGATAAATGAATTCTGATAAGCAGAAGTTCTGCATTGTGGAGGAGAAAGTGTAAATTCATGGGCGCTCTCAGCTGCCCTAGTTCTACGGGGAAAGATGTGGAGAGGCGGCACAATTGAAGCAAGTTCCTCGGAACAATTGCTGTGAAAATATCTGTAGAATAATGCAAGGGATGCAACGTTTCTTCGTATGGATAATGTAGGAAGGTCCTGTGTGATTGCAGGGTTATTGATTAATCTAATAGCTTTATTTTGAATTTTGTCCAACTGCCTCAATGCAACCACTCCACTTCCACCCCACAGAGGTGAACAGTAATCCATCTGAGAACGCACATGACTTTTATATATCACGGCCAACTGCTCGTCAGTGAAGAATTCTCGAACTCTGTACAGGAGTCCCAGTTTTTTAGAGGCATTCTTAGCAATGCTTCTAACATAATGTGTCCAGCTCAAGTTAGTAGTTAATGTTACACCGAGAATGTCAATACTAGGGGAAGTGGGAATATTTACATCATTAAAAAATATATGGGAGTCAGTGAGATTCTGTCGGTTAGAAAATTGAATGTACTTGGTTTTCTGTGCATTAAAGGAAACTAGATTCTTTTGTCCCCATCCATTAATTCTAGAAAGGTCCTGGTTCAGAGAAATTGCAGTGTTTATTTTTGAATTTATAAGATCGGGTTGGGTGAAAGAATTGGTAAATGTGAAGGAACTGTGGAGTGTTGAGTCATCTGCGTAGGAATGTATTGGATTATGAGTGGTAGATATGAGATCATTGATATGAATGAGGAACAGAATTGGGGCCAAAACTGATCCCTGGGGAACACCAGCATTTATTGAGTGAAATTGAGAATAAAGGCCATCTACCATTACACGTATTTTTCTGTTATGAAGATAAGAAGAAATTAGTGGAACTAATGATGCAAGGCCGTAGTGTGACATCTTCGACAATAAGGATTGATGCAGACTCTATCAAATGCCTTTGATATATCCAGTGCTATTGTATGTGTTTCACCATGTTGGTCTGTAGCTTGGTTGATTTGATGCGTAAGAAGGCAAAGCATGTCTGCAGTTGATCGACATCGTCTAAAACCATATTGCCTATCACTTGATTAATTTATTATTCTCAAGATGCTTAATTATGTGATTATTTAATATAATTTCAAAGACTTTACCAAGAGTGGAAGTTATAGCTATTGGTCTGTAGTTTGATGGAACTGAAGAGGCACCTTTTTTAGGAACTGGATGGATGTTTGCTTCTTTCCAGGGTACTGGGAAGCATGAGGTATGAGTACACAGACGGAAAATTTTTGCCAATACAGGAGCGAGCACCAAGGAGCAATTCTTAAGTACTATTGGAGGAATTTCATCTGGACCAGGAGCCTTATCTACCGAGAGATTCTGCAAAATAGTTTTGACATGTCTGGTGTGGATCTTAAGTGAGGGAATTTCAGGCGAATTAAAATTAAGTACAGGGACATCTTGATTTATTTCATCTAAGGTTGAGTTGGTGGAGAAAATATCCGCAAGAAGGTTAGCTTTACCTCGTGGGTCATTTACAAGATTGCCAGTCGGAGATTTTAATGGTGGAATGGATGAAGCAGTAGTGAAGTTGGATTTAAATGAGTTAAGAGTAGACCAAAATATTTTGTTATCATTTGGATTATTTAGAAGTTTATTTGCCTGCTTGTGGAGAAAGTTTGATTTAGTTAGGTTTAATACAGTTTTGGCATGATTTCTGATGTTTCTAAAGTAATTAAAGGCTTCATGTGTTTTTGATCTTGTGTATGCATTGTAGGCTATTGCTTTTTGTTCAGTTACTCTAGCACAATAATTATGGTCAAACCATTTAGGTGAATTAGATCTTTTACTGTACTTTTGATGAGGAATAAAAGTTTCCATACAAATTTTTACAAAATCTTGTATGTGGCTCAAGGTGGAGTGTGCATCATTAGAAAAGAAAGAGGTCCAGGGAATATCAATAAAGAAACCTTGAAGACCCTCCCAGTCTGCCCTATCGTAATGCCATTTAGTCACCAAAACAGGTTCAGAGTGGGAAGGTGTGGTAGGTGATAGACAGGTGGCCTGTATCAGACAGTGATCAGAAGATCCAAGCGGGGACCTCACTGTAACATCATAATTTTCTGAATTGGTTGTTAAAAATAAGTCCAGTAGGTGGGAATTATGATTAGGATTATCTGGTACACGGGTGGGTTGGTTGACTAGTTGAGTGAGATTAAATGAGTCTGCAAATAGCTCACATTCAAGACCAGCATCATCAGTCCTGGCTGAATGAGTGAGCCATTCAACATTATGGACATTAAAATCACCCAACACAGTGATTTCAGAAGAAGCATTTAAGTTGAGGACACTTGAGTTGTGAGGACAGAGAATCAAAAAGACTTTGCTCTGGAGGAGTATTTGGGGAACGGTAGATGCAACATATGTATTTAAATTGACCAGCAGAAATTAATTTGTATATAGAATAATCAAAATAGGGACAATTGAAACTAGTAACCTCCTCCAGGGCAATTTCAGATTTTGCGAAGCAACATACACCTCCTTTAGGTCTGAAATTTTGGAGCAGTTGATAACCTGGAAAATTAAATCTAGACGTGTCAGATGTGGATGTTACTTGAGTCTCTGTCAAAAAAAGGAGAGTAGGGGATTCTGCTTGAAGAAATTGGTGTACAGAATTGATGTTAGAGTGAAGTCCCCTTATATTGCTAAAGAAAAAGCTGCACCGACGAGCAGCTTTGGGACGTTGCAATGCTCTTGACACAGTCGCATGATGACGACCGGGAGGGCCCTGTGTCAATGACCCAACCCTGCCGGGGGTGGATATCCGAGGGACCACCAGGTTTGCTCTTAACAATTGTACTGCCATATTTATTGGGTAAGGTGTATGGTGTTACATGTATGATATGTAGTGGGAAGACTTACGCCAACAACACAATTTACACTATTTGAGAGCTCTGTGGGAAAGCCCAACCGTGGCCATGGCCTTCCTTAGGGACTCGGGGCTGTTCGGCCAGGCAGCTTAGGGAACAACAACAACAACAACAACAACATAAACGTGAGAGATACAAGGTTCAGGATTGTGTTCTTTTAACTTGCTCATGTAGTAATGTACTCCCTGTGGTGGATTGTGTTCTTTTATAAAAAATATTTCATAAATGTAATTTTAGTAAGCGTTGTTTCCACATAGTGATTTTGATAATTTAATTTTACTTTATATTGTCCTTGTCCCAGTTTTAGTTTGTTTAGTTTGAATGTTTTACATTTTAATTTTATAAAAAAAAATTTTTAGTAAGCGTTATTTCCACATAGCGATTTTGATGTTATTTTGCCTTTATATTGTCTTTGTCCAAGTTTTGGTTTGTTTAGTTTGCAAGTTTTACATTTTAATTAACAAATAAGCAAGTAAAAGGCGGGTGGACTTGAGAGCGTCTTGGCTAGTGTTGACGACATTAAAGATGGCGGACGTAGCTTGCGCAAGTGACGCTCGGATTTCTGATTCACCGGAGTCACTCAGATTTCGCCTCCAACCAAGAAACACCTTGACAATGGCAGCTTATATTATTATTTAAAAAAAAAAAAAAAAAAAAAAAAAAAAAAAAAAATCTGGGTGACCTAGATGTGTGTGAATTTGTGTTTTGTTTTGTTTTCTGTTGTCCCTGTTCTTGCTGTCTTAAGTGCCCCCCCCCCCCCCAAAAAAAAAAGGAAAAGTGGGGATTGGGCCTGAGTAAATAGATAGATTTTTTATTCCATACACAAAAAGATTTATACAGTATAGGGCATACAGTACACCCTGATGGTTCATATCACATTCAAAATACATTCACTTGTTTGTTTATGTTTTTTAGTTTGATGTTTTGAGTCTTCAATTATTTTTGCTCTCGTTTTCGGTGTATTTTCTGTCTTGATAGTGTAATGCATAAATGCGCGGAATTTTGGTGTGAGTATCCTAGCTTTGAGTCCTTGGAGTGCCACATATATTTGTTGATTTAATTAATTGAGTTTAGTAGTAAAGTTTGTTGGTGAGAAAATATTAATTTTTGTCTGTCATATTGTTCATGATTTTATCCACTTTTGGTTGGTATTTAGGGCAAAAATGGTCAAAATTAGGCCATTTTTGTTTCGAGGTGTCTACCATAAGCTACTTTTCCCATAAGGTATGTTTGTAGGAATAGGATTTACACCATGCCCGAAAGAGGAGTTATGTAACTCCGATCTTACTTTCAAGTATCTAGACAATTTTACCAACACACGTAAACTTCGTTTGATGCGAAAATAGCCTCCCGAAAATATACCCTGGGTGGGAGTTGGAACCCGGGACCCTTGGGCTACGAGACAGTCACCCTACCAGTTAGAGCAATAGAGAGATCTTACTTGGCCTGTTTGGCTCAAGTATATTTCCGCATCTTGTTCAGTTTAGGCTAACCTATTTTTACTGACTTTACATGTTGTTCCTAATGCTGTACGCGGATTCCTAATACGCGCCGCCATGTGTCGCCCATATAGGCATGAATTAGGAGAGTTGACTGTATATAAGCTAACCACATAATAACTTTTACAGATTGATGTTGGGTTCCCTGATGTCAGAAGTATAGGACAACCGTTGGAGGACCAGAACAGGACAATTTCCACTACACGGGGCCATCGGATACAACTGTTTGACCAACAACAACAACTGTGCCAAAATAATGTGAGTCTTTAAGAATTTAATCTATATTTTTACTGTTCTTTTGATGATAATGTATTGTTCATGTTTAGTTCCTTGAACGTGACGATAGTGCGTTATTATTATATGTGCGATTAGTTTGCTTGGGAAACAGATTAACTTGCGCATGTAGTGATGTACACCCTATGTGGGGGATTGTGTTTTTTTATTTATAAATAATTATTTTACTTAAGTGTTGTTTCCACATAGCGATTTTGATTAGTTGTTTTGTCTTTTTACTGTGTTCATCAAAGTTTTGGTTTGTTTATTTTGCAAGTTTTACATTATAATAGCTTCAATAAAACTTAAATTACGTCGCCGATACAGAAGGGGTAAAATATTCATGGAGTTCACCTATTTCAAATTTTATAAGTACTGTATATCTGTGGGGAAAAAAAATCCGAATATAATGTTCTATACATCAAGTACAAAACTCTACAAAACTGTTTATTTAAATCTTCTATTTTGCTAAAGCGTTGTTTCCACACAGCGATTATAATTAGTTCTTTTGCCTTTATATTGTCTTGTCCTCGTTTTGGTTTGTTTATTTTGCAAGTTTTACATTCTAATTTATTGAGAACATACATACATACATAACATTCATAACATTTTAAGACTGAGTGTTCCACACATACGTGCAGTTTCAGTCTCTTGTCCTAATGGCGGCGTTGCAGGCAACCCTGTTAAGGGCTACTTCACTTGTCAAGTGTTTGGATTTGAGATCGGCACGTATAGTCCGATCCCAGGTCTTCCTCCTCGGTCCACCCCTTGGTGCAGCTCCCTCCACAATCACAGACCTACATTTTTTCACCCAATTTTGTTCATCCATTCTCTCCAAATGTCCATACCATCCCAGTCTACTTATACGCATCACCTCGCTAATACTCTTTATACCTAAATGTCTCCTCAGCTTATCAAATGTTATTCTATCCTGTAGCTTGGCCTGAGAAGCAATGTAATTATAAATGCATAAAGACTAACATATAGATCCACAAATTGTTATGAGTGGGGTATAGAGATTATGGTATCCGACTGTACAGTACTGTATATATTTTGAAAGTTTAATTTCCGATAAATGTAAATTAATTTTTCCACATATAGATTTTGTTTAATGTGTTATCGTTTCTATATTTTTGTAACTGTCTTAATAGCGTAATGCATAAATGCACGGAATTTCGGTGTGAGCATCCTAGGTTCGAGTCCTTGGAGTGCCACATGTATTTGTTGATTTCATTAATTGAGTTTAGAAGTGAAGTTGGTTGGTGAAAAAATATAAATTATTAGATTGGTTATTATGTATGTATTTATAATTTAAAATATTATTGTTTATTTAATATTGATTTTAAATACAGTACTGTACTTTAAATGTATGTATAGTACCGTAAAATGGGGTAACTTCGGACATTTTTCGATGTTTTTTTAACAATTGCTCCTGAGTGTAAACACATTAGAGATTTAACTAGGTCAAGTGATGTATGGTGATAGTGCTCCGTAATACAGGAAGCCTCCTAAAATTATACCCCATAATAAGAGAGCTATCCTTATCCTAAATGATGTCCGAAGTTTGCTTGAAAAGTTGAGAACTTCGGACATGTATGGATAACTTTGAACATAGGTGATTTCTTATGGAAAATGATTGCCAAGAAAGCTGGGCTAACTCCGGACAAACGGAGGAGAACTTCGGACGTACGTTCGTGGCCTTATTTCATTCATTTTTCGGCTCCTACTATTTTATATGAATACTTTTAAGCCTGTATAATCAGTATAGGAGGGGGATATATATACGATGTTTAACATATATTCTGTTTGGATCTGTTCTCGTTAGGCATTGAGCTCACTCTTAGAAAATATTGAGCAGGAAAAATAACCAATGCTGTCTAATCAATAACTCGAAAATTAACTAGGCCTAGTGAAAATATATAGGTATGTATACGATATCACTGCATATACACTTTATAGAATTTGAGCATTTTTATAGGTATAACGTATTTGTTGGTGTTTCTTTCGGCAGATAAAAAAAAAATTGGACAAGATATATGCCTCTCCTAATTTATATATACTGTATTATATATCCAGAATTATCCGAAATACATAAATCGGTTAGCATATTATCATATTTTTATGGGTTTTTGGACTCAGAGAATGATTATTTGATCTTTTACCACCATGTTAATGATGGACAAGTATTATGAATGATTTTCATAGGGCAAATAATAACAAACTATTGTTTTCTTCCATGTCCGAAGTTAGCATTTTTTTTTTTTAAACACAATCGGCTAAATGATAGTGTTCTAGCTAGAGCTTTATACAAGTGTAACAAATTTCCTTTGGTGGATGTTGTCTCTGGTAATTTTACTACAAAATTATATCAGTCACAACATCATTCATACAAACAAATTTCTTCAGGGCGATAGAAGTTTGGCAGGGTAGCGAAAAATTACATATTTTCGTCATATATATAATATTTTTTTAGTGTACATATACTCATGTCAGTTTCCTAGGACTTTTACATGCTCTTCCTTTGCCATTTCTCTAAACGGACCCCACAAAAAAAAAAAAAAAAAAAGTGTTTCCATTATATAATGACAATGTCTAATTACTTATTATCGCCGATGTCCGAAGTTATCACCGCAGTAAGAAGTTACCCCACTTTACGGTACAGTACAGTATATAATGAGGCACAGACCCCATAGCTGTGGGTGACCGACTCGAGACAGAGCCTGGTTAGTAATAGGACAAAACTAGAGTAATTACAACCAGCACTAATGGGGCTTGTCTGAACGTGACGATAGTGCGTTGTTATGTGTGCGATTAGTTTGCTTGGGAACCAGATTAACTTGCTCATGAGATTTCATAATTTTATTTTATTGAGCATTATTTCCACTTATCGATTTTGATTAGTTCCTTTGCTTTTATCTTGTGTCGTCCCAGTTTTGGTTTGTTTATTTTGCAAGTTTTACAATTGAACTTGATAGCGTAATGCTTAGTGCGCGGAATTTTGGTGCGAGTCCTTGGAGTACCACATGTATTCATTACTTTCATTGATTTCATTATCCGGTACTTAAGTTTATTTGTAAATTTATTGGTGGGTTGGTGAAAACAAATATGAATTGTTCCCGCTGATGGTACATTGGTATGTCGCCATCCTGAATACTCCACTATTTCATGAGTTATACAAGGTCTTTTTCAAGCTGATTTTAATTTTGTATCTCGACATCCTGATTACTCTACTATTAGCAAGATTTTGTAGCGAACTAGTTTATTATTTTCTTTCATGATTTTATTTTGCTAAAGCGTTTTTCCACATAGATTTTGTTTAGTGTGATGTCGTTTTGATAGTTTTTATTTTAATGAGTTCTTTATATTAATTTGAACATTAAATTTTGATCGATTTCAAGTTTTATGTTTTGATTAACTTGCTCATTGCTCATGTAGTAATGTCCACCCTATGTGCTGGATTGTGTTCTTGTATTTATAAATAATTATTATTTTGCTTAAGCATTGTTTCCACAGCGATTTTGATCAGGTGGTCTTTTTACTGTGTTTGTCCAAGTTTTGGTTTGTTTATTTTGCAAATTTTACATTATAATTCCACATAGCGATTTTGATTGGTTCTTTTGTATTTACATTGTCTGGTCCCAGTTTTGATTTGTTTATTTTGCAAGTTTAACATTTGAATTATAAGTTGTCCATAATATGATGCAGACACATAGCAGTATCATATTTTTCCATCAAGAATCGAGAAATCAAGCGCTAAATGATTCAATTTACCATCAGCTGGAAGAAAAGTAATTATATGTTTATTTTGAAAGTTTGACAAATTGTGTTTTACAATTGTGTTCTTTTATTTAACTGTCTTGATAGCGTAATAGTTAGTGCGCCGAATGTGGGTGTGAGTATCCTAGGTTCGAGTCCTTGGAGTACCACTTGTATTTGTCGATTTCATTAATTGAGTTTAGAAGTAAAGTTGATTGGTGAAAAGCTATGAAAAAATTGAATTATTTTATTTTGCTAAGGCGTCGTTTCCACATAGCAATTTTGATTAGTTCTTTTGCCTTTATATTGCCTTAGTCCCAGTTTTGGTTTGTTTATTTTGCAAGTCACAATTTACTAGAATAACTTGCTCATGTAGTAATGTACACCCTATGTGGTGGATTGTGTTCTTTTATTTCTAAATGTTATTTGCTTAAACGTTGTTTCCACATTGCGATTTTTATAAGTTCTCTTGCCTTTATATTGTCTTTGTCCAAGTTTTGGTTTGTTTAGTTTGCAAGTTTTACATTTTAAATTATATTATTATTAGAAATCATTACCGGTATGTTTGATTGACTTTATATATATATTGACTAACCTGCCTTCGGGTATTGTTATGTGCTATTAACCCGTGGAGCCCCGGCTAGTTTTGTAATGTTTGCGCACCAGAACCCGGCCGGTTTTCAAAAAATGGTTTTATTCCAGAAACAATAGCGAATGGGTTAGGAATGAAGGAAAAACCACGAAAAACCGCTCAAAAAGCTTAAAAAATGGTCCTACAGAGCCCCCGAAAACGGATTTTATAAGAGTAAAAAATTGAAGGCAATTATCCCAAAAAACCAGGTTATTGCGCGCTCGCGCGCACGCACATGGACTTTGAGAGTTTTCAACCATCGGCACGGTTGCGTGGGATACGTATACAGTTCCCATACAAATCTGAGCCCTCTTGAGTGGCTACACCTGAGGTTACGGTCGGCGCAATTAGGGTGACGCGTCAGGCGCGTCTCTGGGGCTGTGCGTTACATACATCGCCGACGCGTCAGACGCGTCGCTGGGGCTGGACGGGTTAATTTATATATATTGACTAACCTGCCTTCGGGTATTGTTATGTGTTATTAATTTATATATATTGACTAACCTGCCTTCGGGTATTGTTATGTGTTACTAATTTATATAATTATTGACTAACCTGCCTTCGGGTATTTTTATAATGTGTTACTAACCGAGTGGTGACTGGCTGGGATATTTGGGCCTTCCCTACGACCTGTGCGGGTAGAGGCTTGACTTATCAGGTTGCGGAAGACCCATTTATTCCGACGAGATAAGCCTTTTTTACACCACCCCTTTCTCTCTCCCTGTGTCTTATTCTTCTTCTCTTCGCACTGGTGGAAAGGGAAATCGTGGCAGATGACCATGTCAATGATGGCTCCTTGAAACCTCCGAGGGTCCTTGAGATACGGCTAGAGCGGTGAGATTGGATACGACCCCGACTGGTGCACCCTTGCCACTGCGAGGTATTAGATAGCTGACTGGGACCACTTCCATTTAACCCTCTGTGTACCGGTGATGTACTTTTCTTGATATTGTGGAAGGTATTAGACGATTTTGGCCGAATATAATGTATTGGACGATTTTGTTGAGCTTGGGAAGGATGTCTAGCCATTAAAATGCTACAGACACTCTCAATTAATCGCAAGATCCAGGGTTCGAATCCCGAGTGGATTGTATGAGTTTTTTCTCAATTGGCTATACGTGCCGATCTCAAATCCAAGAACTTGACAAGTGAAGCAGCCCTTAACAGGGTTGCCTGCAACGCCGCCATTAGGACAAGAGACTGAAAGTGCACTTGTGTGTGGAACACTCAGTCTTCAAATTTTATGTATGTATGTATGTATGGCATGACTTGATTTAAATGGTCTCAATTAATCCTTTAAGCTACCATATATATCTTTCCTAAGCTTCCTAAGCTGAAATCAAATGAAAAAATATGTTGCCGGTACCGTATGGGTTTAGCTGTATAGGACGCCTCAGTGGTTGCATCTATAGAGGATAGGTAATAGGGCTGGCTCTAGTGCCGGCTTAGCTATGTTCTAATATTTGTTGCCTTCTAGAGGACGCCGACAGTCAAGCAAGACTCCCAACCAAAATTGACCTAGACATCCTTTGGAATTTCTCACTTCTGTGTTGATAGCGTAATGCATAAATGCGCGGAATGTTTGTGTGAGCATCCTAGGTTCGAGTCCTTGGAGTGCCACATGTATTTGTTGACTGTCGCTACTAATAGACATTTTTAATAAGTTCAAAAAGTTCCTCCAGCAATTAAGAAGCTTGATAGTATCTACTTAAGTATTTATAGTATCACAGATCCTTCTTAAACTTCAAAATTGTTTCTAAATATAGATAGAATATAATTATAGACCTAGAGATTACAGAATGGGTTAGGATGTTATAAAGTCCAAATGTCTGACTATCATAGAAGCACTACAAATACCACACGATGCAGGGTATGCTGTGAGGATCACAACAGGGGACACAGTACTGTAGTAAAAAAAAAAAAAAAATGAGAGAAGAAACCTCCGAGAAATGTGACAACTGCAAAGAAGGCTACTGGGCATGCTACCAAAATGTACGGAAAAACTCTTATCGTATTAAAAAACAAGAGAAACGGCAAATAATGTTCCTGTAACATTATTTGCTGGTTCTCGGGGTTTTTAATATGACTTAGATTTTTTCCGCACATTTTGGTAGCATGCCCAGTAGCCTTCTTTGCAGTTGCCACATTTCTTGGAGGTTTCTTCTCTCATTTTGTGTTTTTTTACTACAGTACATTGTTCCCTGTAGTGCTTCTATGATAGTCGGACCTTTGGCCTTTATGACATCTTAACCCCTTCTGTAATCTGTAGGTCTATAATGATATTCTATCTATATTTTGACAATTTTTTTAAGTTTAAGAAGGATCTGTGATACTAAAAATATTTAAATAGTTTGAAGCTTGTTAATTGCTGGAGGCCCTTTTTCAACTGATTAAAATAGTCTATTAGTAGCCACAGTAAAAGTTTAAGGCATGACACTGGTACTTACAATGCTATAGTCTATTTATTAAAAGTCGGCCAAAGCTCTTGAGTACTAACCTCTAGACCTGATCACGTTCTAAGGAGATCTCCCAAGAAAAATTAACCTATGCAGCGTTGGAAACTTCTCACCGAGGCGCTATGACATGGAGTGCATAGTGCCTCAGTGAGAAGTTCCCAACGCTACATAGCTCAAATTTTCTGTCCTTAGAACGTGATCAGGTCTAGAGGTTAGTTTTCAAGAGGTTTGGCGTAGTTTTAACGAATACACTATAGCATTTCCAGTATTTATTATCATGGTTTAATGTTTTTAATGATTACACTTCATAAATTAGTGAACAAAATTCTCTCTGCTTCAAAATTCCTCACTTGACCCCTTCACCACCATTGTTATTTTCATTGTATTCTGGATTTATGTATGTACACTTGGTACAAAAAGTATCTGCACCCCTACGCTGATCATCAGGTGTGTACAGCTCGATAGGGTTGGTACCTCTGCCTGCAACTATATCCGATCGTCTCTGACACATGGATATAGTTGCAGGCAGAGGTAGCAACCCTATCGAGTTGTACACACCTGATGATCAGCGTAGGGGTGCAGATACTTTTTTGACCGAGTGTACATACATAAATCCAGAATACGATGAAAATAATAATGGCGGTGAAGGGGTTAAGTGAGGAATTTCTGTTTTGTGTATTATGTTTCATATTTTTTGTTGCTAAATATTTTGTTCCACATACTTGTATTGACTTTGATTAGTTGTTTTTTGTCTTTATATTGTGTCGTGCCAGTTTTGGATGCTATTAAAATTGGCTACTGACTAACTTTAGGAATAAAATGCAAGTTGTTACATATATTTTTTTTTCTGTTCAGGTTAAGTGATATGATGTAGCAAGAATCTGTTGGCTGTTGCCGTGGTGGTATGGCTGCCTGGTCTCTACTGCTTTAAGAAATGTAAGTACTGTACTGTATAATATTCATAATCGTTTTGTTTTTGGTTGCTTAGTTTATCATAATGTATGTTCCATCAATTGCATCTATTCAATCAACTTCCAGTTACTTAAGCAGTTGACTTGTGTTGATGCTTTTAATAAACCAGTGAAGTCGCACTTATTTCTGAAGGCTTATGATACTGCGGATCATAGTTACTGTACTGATGACTATAAACATATATTTTTTGTTTGAAAAATTGAAGTTAATGCGAGCGCTCGTGAATCATCTTTGAGAATTGGCGCTCGTACAATACAGTACCAGCCTATTATTATTATTATTATCTACAGTTGTTGGCTTTGTTGTACTTTGTCGTGTACGGTGGCGCTAATAAGTCATGTCCCAGCTGTCATTACGTTTGGCTCGCTCTGTGCTGTATTAATGTCGGTCAGATGTTGAATAGGGTGGGTGGCTCGCTCTGTGCTGTATTAATGTCGGTCAGATGTTGAATAGGGTGGGTAAGTGTAGGAACATGTTTGTATATATCACTCGATATGAAGAAATGAAGCTTGGATGATACGAATTATTGATCAAAATATACTTGGTGCCGAGACATGACTTATTAGCACCACTGTACTTTGTCGTGTACTATTATGCATTTCTATGGTTGGTGTTTACTTGTGAATATTTTGATTGTATTGTTCTTTGGTTGGGTACTTTATATATTGGTTAGACACTTATGGGGTTTTCAGTATGGCTTGATTTGAGTAGTTTGCTTTGTCATTGGAACTCTCTCCCAGAATCAGTATTTCCCTGTTCTTATGACTTGAATTGCTCCGTGTGTGCTGGCATTTTGGCTCGAACGTCCCTTGATTTTGGCCCTGTCACTCTTTCAACTCTGGGGGAAGACACTCGCTACAGGCAGTTTTGCTTTTTGTCTCTCTCACTCATATAGAGAGTATGGAGAGTAAGAGGGTGGTGAAGAGAGTAGTGAAGGAAAGTAAGAGAAGAGTAGATGAGGAATTTGGAAGGAATCCGAGTGTAAAATGGAGGGAGAGTAAGAAACTGTTCTGGAAAGAAGTCAAGAAAGTTAGGGAAGGTAGCAAGGGAAACAGTAAGGGTGTGAAAGATAAGAATGGGAGAATGCTAGCCGAGAAGCAAGAGAGAGTCGAAAGATGGAGGGAGTACTTCAGTGAGTTGCTAAATGAAAGGAATGAAGAGCCAGCAAACATAGCTGGATATGGTATGGGAGGGAGAAGAAGAGAAGTAGTGGAGGAGGAGGTGGGGATCAGGAGGTCAGAAGTGTGGGAAGCCATGAAAAGAGTGAAGTTGGGGAAAGCACCAGGAACAGATGGAGTGTGTGGGGAAATGTTGAGGTATGGTGGTGAGATAGTGATAGAATGGGTATGGAAAATGTGCAAACTAGCATGGGAGAAGGGGAGTGCACCCGATGACTGGAAGACTGGCATAATAGTCCCCCTATATAAGGGCAAAGGGGAAAGAGGAGTGTGTGGTAACCACCGAGGAATATGGTAGGGAAGGTATACAGTAGGGTAGTGATTGAGAGAGTGAGTGAGAACGGAGAAATGGATAGGCGACGAGCAGGGAGGCTTTAGGAAGGGAAGAGGATGTGTAGATCAGATTTTTACCCTGAATTGTGTTGTGGAGAAGAAACAAAAGGTGTATGTTGCCTTTATGGACTTGGAGAAGGCCTATGACAGAGTGGATAGAGAAGGTTTGTGGAAAGTACTTAGAATATACGGAGTAGAGGGCAAGTTGCTGAAAGCAGTGAAGAGCATGAATGAGGGTGCAAAGGCGGCAGTACGTGTGGAGAGTGAGCAGAGCGAGTTCTTTGACCTGAATGTTGGTTTGAAACAGGGGTGTGTGATGTCCCCGTGGTTGTTTACTGTATATATGGATGGAGTTATGAAAGAAATACTATCATAGAAAAAAAAAAAGAGCAGTGGATGTTGGTGTATCACTGAAAAGGGAGGGAATTGAGTGGAAGCTACCACTGCTGTTTGCGGATGATACAGTTCTGATGAGTGATAATGAATGGGAGTTGCAGGGTCTGGTAAATGAGTTTGGAACAGTGTGCGAAAAACGGAATTTGAAGGTAAATACGGGGAAGAGCAAGGTTATGGTCTTCGAAAGGGGTGAAGTCACAGAGTGTGAGGTGAAGCTGAACGGTCAGGCTATGGAGATCGTCAACTCTTAAGTATCTGGGCAGTGTGTTGAGTAAAGATGGGACTATGGATGAAGAGGTGCGGGAGAGGGTACAACAGGGGAAGAGGGTTGTAGGAACGCTAAAAGCAGTAACAAGAAATAGGGTGGTCAGTATGGAAGTGAAGAAGTCCTTGCATGACAGTGTGGTAATCCCGACACTGACTTACGGAAGCGAAGCATGGACGTTGGTTGAGAGACTCAGACCAAGAGTGAGAGTAGTGGAAATGAATTACTTAAGGAGTGCGTGCGGAATTACATGGAGGGATAGACAGACTAATGAGGAAGTAAGAAGGAGGTGTGGTGTGGAGGTAGATGTGCTGGAAAGTGTGAAAAGGAACAACTTGAGATGGTTCGGCCATATGGAACGTATGGAAAGCAAGAGAACGACTAAGAGGGTGTACGAGAGCGAGGTGGAGGGACAGAGGTAGACCGAATATGAGGTGGAAGGATGGAGTGAGGAACTACATGAACGAAGGCGGTGCTGGTTGGGGGGAGGGGCGTCGACTGACTGGGGACAGAGGTGCATGGGGGCGGTTCGTTCGTGGCCACCCCTTCGGGGATCACGGCGTCAGGCAATAGATATAGATACTCATATAGAAAAAAGCAATAGGTTTTGCTTGTGTATGGGTATATATTTGATAAGCTCTTGTTTGCTTGAATAGTTTTCTTTGATATTTTCTCTACTTTTGAAATGCCTCCTGTTTGTTGCTCCCTTTTCTTTGTCAGTTTGTTTTTAGTTTTATCAATTGTTTTGTTTGGATATTATGTTAAGTTTCCTGAATGTTTAGTGTTATGTTGCTTTTGTTGTGTATCCTATATAGTTTGCTTAACCCCTTCATGATTGACACATCTTGACAGTACAGTAACTTGGCTATCATTGTACATTGTTTTTGTCCGTTAACCTTTGAGTACCAGAAGTTAACTTGGGTATCATTTTGCATTGTTTTTGTCCGTTAACCCTTTGAGTACCAGCAATGTGTGCTAGATTTGTATTGTGGCTATATTTTGACGATTGGTGGTTAAAAGGGTTGGTAGAGATATTGAAGCCTTATTTTTTGCTAGAGGTCCTTCCTAAGCTGAATAAAAAGTCTTGCTGTCAGAAGATTATAAAAAGGACCTCTCTGGTATTGAATGAGTTGATGTTTTTAGCAATTTTGACTTTGTCCCAGTTTTGGATTGCTTAGTTTGAAATTTTAAATTTATTGATGAAACATTGCATAGGTATGGCATATTTACTTAGGTCCTTACTATGTTGTATTTCTCAGTACCAATAATTGATGCCTTCTTTTATTTGTACAATTAATTATCATTGGTACATGTACAATTGTACTCCGATGCCAGTCTCTAAGCCACTCAGACATTTATATTCTAGTTAAGTCGATGATTATTTATATGAACCAGTTATCCATTGTGTTTATGAAGTTATTTCCATAGCAATTTGGATTAGTTCCTTTGAGTATCTTGTGTAGTCCAAGTTTTATTTATTTTGAAAGTTACATAATATGGCAAAGCCAAATGTTACAAGGTTTTATTGAGAAACTAGTATACCAGGTCAATTTTATTAGACAGAACTAACCATAAGTTTAAGGTTTTTGTTCATTATAATAAAACTTGTTATTTTGCACTTATGTGGAGTTTTAAAATGTTAATTAGTCATGTCCAATGACTTTAGTCAACGCTGCTTTATAAAAAATTAGTCACCAATGCTTTAAAATCTATTTAAAACAGCAGACTATAGTAGTTGATAATCCCAAAGCCTAATGTTTGTAAGTGATGGAACTAGTAGTACTATAAGTATATTAAGTAAGGTGCTTGAACACTTTAGTAATTCTATCACAATTAAGTCTTGTAATATTTGGAAATCAGTAAAAGTTTTGAATACCATATCTTGTTTTATTATAATACATGTAAATAAGATACAGTTCACCTTAGGTTCATACCAAAGGCTGGAATATTCAGAGTATTTTGTTAAAAAAAAAAAAAAAATAGCCCTAGAATTCAGTTAGCCATCTAGCCACTCAGAGCTCCAAACATATCAGAACTGTAGACTTCCAAAGTCCAAACCACCAAATTTTGTAAGTCCAGTCTGGAGAGAATTTCATTGGTTTGGACAATCAGTTCAGATATGTTCAGCAATTTTTTTCAAAGTGAAACTTAAATTTTTACCCAAAGCTAACATTACTTGCCATCTTAAGAGACTTTTAAGACCAGACAAATAATGAGGCTTATAGAACATTTACCACATTACTTAAAATATTTGTTTAAGTCCCAAATAATCAGGACACCCACCCTACCCCAGCTCTTGAGCAAAGAGTATGGTGGTAAAAACAGATACATTTTGAAAGCAGTTATAATTTTCCTCTTAAATATACCATGACTTATATTTTCAGAGGGAATTACATTGCCTTCATAAATCAATACTTAATTAGTCCTAAAACATATACAAAAATTGCACATTCTAAAAAATCATTCCATTAAAGATTTCATTACTGTATTATGCCGTTGTAGAAAAATATGCATAACTTCCATATCCAGTATTAATATTATTTTTATTAATCTCACCACCACACCCCCAATGAAATTAATTAAAGTATATATGATCCACCGGGATTCGAACCCGGGTTATCACACACATATTTTTGCCACCTTAACCATTACACCACCAGGAGAACTTTGAGTCGACAATAGAAAAATGAAAACTTAAATATTGCTAAATTTATAGTACTTCTATTTTTTAGGAACATTGCAATTGGGCCTGAGTATATAGATATAATTTTTCCTGCCGTCTCAAGTTGGCCAACCCCACCTATGGGATATGTGCCTGAGTATATACAAATTCCAAAATTAATTACTTTAATTGCAAATATTTTGACAAACACTAAGATTTAATTAATTTTTAATTTCCATTTGGCTCTTGTCTCAAGTCTGCCAACCCCAGCTATGGGGTATGTGCCTGAGTATATACATAAATACCCAATTTCATTACTTTAAATTTTCCAGTCTTTGGACAAATGCTCAAATATTCCAAAAATGATATTTATTTGAATGTTAAACTCCCTGTGCGGGCTCAGTCTCAAGTCGGCAAACCCAAACTATGGGGTGTATACATTTTAATTACTTTAATTTCAAAGTCTATTTTGCAAGCAATATTTTGTTATGAATTTCTTTCTATTGAAGTCTCAAGTTGTCAATATTAAAACTCAATCAGAATAATTAGGATTCATCTACAACTGCATCTCAAAAAGTAAAACTTTAATCATCTATACAAACAGAACTTGCACCTTAAACTTTCAGTATACAATTACTTCCTTTATTCTGGCTAATAGATTATTTTATTCAGCTTAGGTAGGGCCTGTGAGAGTCCGGTTGATCTAGTCATTGCCCTTTACTCTCTCAAACGTCCCTCTTAAACTGCTCAAATTTGTCAAAAACCAGAATATGGAAAAATATATTGCATTCCAAAAGGATTAATACACCATGGGTTAGTGACATTTTTAGCTCCATGTTTAACAGACAAATAAATACATAAATCATAAATATAACAAATAAGCCCTTTACAAATGTAGTAATCCTTGTATGAACTAAACCTATACCAATCCTACTAATCATTCAATAAAACTATGAACTAACTAAAAAGCCTATTAATTATACCTAATGTAGTAATTCTATAAAACTATGAACTAAAACCCTATTGATTATACCTATAACTAAAATCTAACTTTCATACTGTACTAGGCATCACTATCTCCCATCAGTCTTCCCTAGTACCATAAAAGATAATCCATATAGTACCATTTAGTACAGTACTGTATTAATCACTACTCTTCTCATAAGCTATAACCAAGTTTCAGCCAATAAGCAAAAATAACAAATGTAACTTCACATTCCAAGTATTTTAAGGATATATACCGTAACATTTATAACTATTTTTTCAATACTCACTCCTAAATACAACTATATATCCCATACATGTACAGTATTCCCAATGACCAATTAAGAGTTTACAGAAATCTACAATAATCTGACTAAATTTACTTTCAGATAACCGTTACTGTACTAGAGTAATAGAAGCTAATATTTCTAGCATTTGGGAAGAGTCAGCCAGGGTATCTTATTAATTTTATAGGCAAATTCCTCACAGCATCAGTCATATTTTCAGCCCAAATTATATAGATTACACTAGTCTTAGACTTCACTGAACTTTATATAAATGACCAACAGTTACTTTCTTCAGGCTAACATTTGTTATTGAATTCTTAGCCTTCCACCCTATTAAACTACTTTTAAAAATTTATAGAGACCATTAATCCACTTTACTCAGATTATCAAATCAAAAAATTGACTGCAAACTTATTTCAGTTATTTGCCTATTATTAGTTATTCAGTCTTATTATTATATTATCAGTTATTATTAGTTATTCAGTCTCACAAACTACAATTGAGTTTCACTTAAGCCAAAATTGCTCTTGCTTTATACTATTTCAAACTATTGCTAATTGCTATTTTTACAAGTACTTGGTCTTTATATAGTCATTTGTGTTTTGGTTTCTTTTGAAAGTTTTACTTTCTAACCAAGCTGCCAGACTAATTACTACAGTACAGTAACACCATTGTAATAAATACTACGTGTAATCAAACAGAATATTGGAGAATACCGCCACAGACCAGCTCAACAGACAAGGAGACAATTAAGTGTGTCAACATTTAGTCTGTCCTCTTGGACCTGCGGGTACTATTGACCTACCACTATCATCTGTCTTGGCTCATACTCAAAGCCTTACACGAGTCTATTGTTAAGGGGGCCCACCTCGGTATATATTCTCTCTCTCCCTCCCGCTCAGTTTGCCAGACCTATGAGAGTTCCGTATGGAGCTCAGTGGTCTGGTTAATCTGCTCTACATAACTGCCAGACTAATTAAAAAAAACATTAAAGACTACAGTATATAGAACCAATCATTATCAGATCTTTTACCAAACTTATTCCTACCATATTTTACTATTTATAACTAGTCACTACTACAACTAGGTACTTCTATTTTCAGCCTAACCCTATCCATTGAACAATACAGCATATCAAAATTTATAATGGGCTTAGATGGTATATATACAATTCACATCTCATTTTTTCTTTATTTACCAATGGAGCAAAAAATGTCAAAAACTTACAATAGTGCATTAAAATCAGCGTCGGTAAAATAAATTAGGTTAAAGCTTGGATACTGCACATAAATTCCTTTCCTTAACTTAGGAGAGTTAACGAAAGCAACTAATCAGTAACCAAAGCTCTCCCATTCACTTTTACCTTGCCAAGTTCGATTTGTATAAATTTACTCAGTTAACAATGTTTACAGAAACCTTACAAACTTAAAATACTTCCAAAACACCAGGATGGAAATTCTTTTAAGTTAATATACACCTTCAGGATTAGGAAGCGTTCAGTTTATTCGATCATTAAATGCTTTTATTCACCTTAGGAAGGATCTATAGATTCATATTTTTTCACCAACCAACTTTACTTCTAAAATCAATGAAAAATACACGAGACACTCCCAAGGACTCGAACCAAGGATAATACTAAAGTAAATTTAATTACAACTACTGTACATGTGGCACTCCAAGGACACAGAAATTCTGCACATTTATGCATTACGCTATAAAGACTTAAAGAATTATGCACAAGGCTACGATATATTGGGTAGATTTGAGTTGCCAAAGACCTTCCTAAAACACAGAAATTATATAAAGATCGAATAAACTTTATGCTCATCTTATTACCGAGGGAGCCAAGACTCTCTAAACATTGCTTCCTTAGGAATATAAATGATACCAGTGGAACAATTAATACCCCGAAGCTAAGCCTACATAAACAAACTCTCGCTCTCTCCGTTCATCCCTATATCCCGGGCACCTCGGGGGCAGGACCTGACTTTCGGAATCACTACTTATTGACAACCTTGTTGCGTACTAGCAGGAGACTTATGAATGACCGTACTAGATTTCAGGCTGCAGTCGTGGGCCCGGAATATACTCAAAAAACAAATAAAATAAAAGTTCTACAGCTAGACACATTAAATTTAAAATTACCCTTCCTAGCATAATCCCACCCCCTATCTCCCAGAATATACTAACAAAACAATAAAAATAAAAGTAATAAATCTAATAAGTAACACTCAATTCTTATCAATTACAAACTCAAATTTACTTTAATAAACTGATGAAAGCATATGGTCCTCCCGGGATTCTAACCCGGGACACCAGAATTAAATAAACTAATGGCATCATATGATCCTCCCGGGATTTGAACCCGGGACACCACACCCCGGGACACCACACCCAGAACATAAGCACCTTAAGCCATTACACCAACTTTACTTCTAAACTCAATGAAATCAACAAATACATGTGGCACTCCAAGGACTCGAACCTAGGATAGTCACACCAAAATTATACTTTAATTTTGAAGTTATTCCACCCACCCAAAACTATTCTCCCCCGCCCGAGAGATATGCTCCGCGGTTCCAATATTCAATATTTGAACTAACTTACTGCATTCAATCCCCATTTCAGGGTAGCAGTACTGTACAAGGGACAGATCCCTTCTAGCACTCCTCTATTCACATTCTGGATTAGTAGATAGGTAACGGTTTACAGGATTCAATTTTTGGCAAGATTCGGATATCTAAAATAACTAATTTTACTTTCATCACAGCTACCCTTAGACAGTTTTATTAAGCTTAGGAAACATCAGTATGAATCAAATACGCTTTGATGCCATAGACCCTTCATAAACTGAATAAAATTGAAGGAAAACTACAATAAAGCAGGACTTACAGTCTGGATTTAAATTTAGTGAACACTTCTATACATTTCTGATATCCATTCACTTAAGTCCCCGATCATTAGGGCACCCACCCTAACCCAGCTATACGTCAGCAGGGAGTACATGGTGGTCAAAACTGCATCAAATATAATACTTAGCCATTTGGATTAGTGGGCTTTTCTTTTTACTGCGTTTCTTTAAGTGGTTTGTTTATTTTGCAAGTTTTAAATTATAATTTAAGTAAAAAAGATACTTCAACTTTCTTACATTTGCCCCATTTGTGTGGCATTTTTATAACTATGTAATTTATTAGAAATCGGCCTTTGGCCGAGCCATTTTTCTACCGAAAAAGGCACCAATTTATTCCGAGTGTCTTTAGTATTTATTTAAACCTTTGAGGTCAAAGGAATTTTTTATTAATTTAAATTTTTTCACCAAAACTTTACTTCTAAACTCAATGAAATCAACAAATACAAGACTCTCTCCAAGGACTCATAGCTAGGATACTCACACCAATATTCCGCACATTTAGGCATTATGCTATCAAGACAATTAACATGAAAGGTCATAGTTTATTACGCTATCAAATCATGTCAAAATATTACAATCCTTCGTAACCGTACCTATTCTTCCATCACGATCACACAACGTTAATAAAGTATCCTACTTGTTCCACTGGATTATCATTTTAAAGTTTACCCTGTAAGCATATCATTTGGCTACATTCATGTTTATAGAGGATATATCATGTTAGGCTGGATTTAGAGGTTGTAATAGAAATGGGGCCGGGGGAGGGGGGATTCAGGGCGCTACAGGACAGACCGTCACTTTCAACATCAATACTAATATTCGCCGCGGTTCCTTCAAGGTCCGGTACAAACGGCTCATATGTTCTCGAACATTTACCAATGAAAAGGCTGTCGGCATAGGCACAGCAAAAACTAAAACATTATAGTATGGAAATTTTTCTATCACAACATGTACGAAGGGTACTTTTTAAGCTTAATTTAAGTCTAGAGCAAACTAGATTTTTCTATTGAAAAATTTGTTTTTCTTGTAAAGTTGGATTGAAAGTCTACAGAGCAAACCAAGACATTTTTTCAGCAAACTGAAATTTTATCTATCTAAAACAACAAAATACATTAAAGTTTGATTGAAAGTCTACAGAGCAAACTGACATTTTTCTATCGAAAAATGCACAAGGGGTGCTTTATTTTAAGCTTGATTGACATCTAGAGAGCAAACTAAGTAATAACAAATAAATAAGCAATTAAATACGCCGCTCTATAGATAATATTTCTTATATTTTATTTTAAGCCGTGAGAGTCTTGTTCTAGACTCAGTGGTCTGGTTAAACAAACTTTTCATTAATTTTAGCAAGCGTTTTTGCCACAGCGATTTTTAAGTCATTTTGACTTTATATTGACTGTCAAAGTTTTGGTTTGTTTAGTTTGAAAGATTAAATTTTAATAAGTAAAAAGCAAATAAATAAGCCATTCTAGATATTAATAATAATAAATACAATGGGGAAGGTGACCGAGGATAAAGATTAAGTACTGTGGGACCAGGTATTACTTTTAACCGTTAATTTGCTAATGCAATGGCGAACATTTAGGTAACCAATTTAAAAAAAAAAAATATTCTAATTCAGTGCACGCTCATTTTATTTTATACCTTAGTAGTTTTAAGTTTAATTTCCGATACATTTTAATTACTTTTACCACACAGTATATAAGGTGGACTTTCCATTATTTTAAATTTTAGTTATATTAACCCTCAGACATCTGACCCGATTTTGAGCCTATTAGGGATACTTTAAAGCCCTTGTTACCATCAGGGGTATTTAGAAACTTTTAGTTTAGTTACTTCAACCTCTGCAGTTGTCTTTGAGTTAGCTGTGGGCAGAAAACTAATTTTAGAGGTAATTATAAGAGTGAGAACTCAATTTCTTATTGCTAATCTGGCAACCTCTGCGTCATATGAGTTTCAAGGGGTTAATTTGAACACTAACTTTTAGTTACTTCTAAAGTTTTATATATACAATTTACTTGCTAAATGCAATACCGAAGATTTAAAAGGAACATTGTAATTCAGTCTAGTAATTTTATTTCACATTAGAAGTTTGTGGTTTTCAAAGTTTAAATTCCAATCATTTTAAATTAATTTTTACAAATTTTTGTTAGTGCGCTTCAATAATTTTAGATTTTAAAGTTACTTTTATTAATATGAAGAGTATTTAGTTTCAAAGTTAGGCTATATATTTTAATTGCTGTACAAAGTATCCATACTTAAAAAGTTTGTTGGATTGCCCACTTTAGATAGATTAATTATATTGTCACTTTTACTTAGCCAGAAACTAGTCTAATTCTATACAAAACTATCCACCAATTTCAATATTACTTTAGTGAACATTTACTCTTAATTTCAGATTAATTTATAGTTTTAATTTTCCATTTTATATTTAGCGTGATTTCTATTAATAATTTTTACTTTAATTTGAATTTGTCCCAATTTTAGTTTGATTATTTTTAAAGTTAATTATCTATATATTTATCTATACACTATTATTACTTAGTTTATTAAGGGAGAGGAGGGGAGGGGATCATTCTTAACCAACATAAGTCACACTAATTTCAACAAGGGACGCTAATTTACAACCAACAAATCCAACATAACAAATATATCCTATCTAACTTCACAAACCTTATTGAACAGAAGCGATGTGTGTGGAGAGTTGAAGTAGAGGATTGAAGATCCTAGCGACGTTGAGCTAGAAATAATCTTGAGACGTTTAGCTTGAAATAATCTTGAGACGTGTAGCTTGAAATAATCTTGAGACGTGTAGCTTGAAATAATCTTGAGACGTTGGGAAGGTCTTGGTCGGCTGTACGATCCTTGTGCTGTAAAGCGTAGACAAAGGTTAGTGGATTCCATGGTATACAGATTTTAATATACTGTACATGCATCAAATTTTAAGACAATGCTCCACACATCCGTCCAGTTTCAGGCTCTTGTCCTACTGGCGGCGTTCCAGGCAACCCTGTTAAGGGCTGCTCCACTTTAAAAATTTTGGATTGGAGATCGGCACGTATAGTCTGATAAAGTTTTTTTTAAATAATAATTTCCGATCAATTTAAATGCATGTTTTTCACTTATTTTGTTTAGGGCGTTTCGATAATTATTAATTTTAACCCTTTGGCGCACGATGACTTTCAGAGTCATTAGGTATTTTTTTCCTAAGCGCACGATGACTCGTTCAAAGTCATTAAACTTAAAAATATTCGCCAATTGAAGTTTACGTCTGACGCGCGTCATATTTGGCATAGATATTAAGTATTAGGTCTAGTTCAATGGGTACAATTGGCAACCCCTCAGTTTAACGGTTTACTCACGGCTGGCTGGGAAGAGAGCAGAGTACAGCTCAGTCTGTTTTTCGATACTGAGATACACTAATGAATGTGAAAGTAACTATTTGGTTTATAGTACTTCTGAAGTTACCAGTGGAATCCTCATTAAATTCCGCTTCTATATATGTATGCAAATAAAAAATGTGGGCAAAATTTTGAGCTAATGCGAGTTGGAGACTAGGTATTTCAATTTTCTTTAACAATTCTTATTTCGGAGTGCCCCAATGTGGTTGTTTGTATTTATTCTAAGTTTTTATTTGCTTATCTTTAAGTTCAATCAATAACGAAGCCGATGGTACCTCATTAATCCAAATATAAGGATTTTTGGGTGGATAAAAAAAATCCCAGAAACAAATTATCGCCGGGCACAAAACTGGCTCTGAGTGAGCCGAGATATACTTAGGGAGTGGGATTTTTTTTTTATTGGAAACTATAGATGCGCCAAAGGGTTAAAGAGCGTCTTAAATTAACAGATAGCTCAAAAGTTACCGTTCAAATTAAAGAAAAAAATATCCTACCCAAAGCTTTTACTCTAAAATAATGATTTTCATTAACCCTCACGACCATGTGACTTAGAGGTTGTCAGATTAGCAATAATAAATAGAGTTCTCTCACTCTTATAATTAACTCTCCAAAATTAGTTTTCTGTCCACAGCTAACTCAAGGACAACTGCAGAGGTTAACCCTTCCTTCCCGGATGCCCTCTTGTACACCCATAAAAACCTTGGCCCAGGCAACCCGGATGACCTCTTGTACACCCACTTAAACACCCATGACGTCACAGCCTGTGAGCTTGCTGTGCGAGGCGTCGGTCCGACGCATGTAAACAACAGCCGGCTGGACCGACGCTCCGCATCTCCGGCCACAAGAAGGAGAGCGTCGCTTGTTCGTGTGTGCCTGTATGTTGTTGTTCAGTATCGAAAAGTGGTGTAAAGTGGCTGGTTTGGCCATAAAGTTATCTCCAATGAAATCATCATCACAGCTCACCCAGTTGACTTAGAGAGCTCTACTTAATGCCATTTTACAGGTAAATAACACAGCTACGCTTGGGGATGCGCGGGAATGCGGGAAGCAGTCTGATTAACGAATATACGGTAGCCTAGCCTAGACGTTTTTCGGCCAAAACACCCGGATTTCGAGGAATATATATATAATACATAGCCGGGGCTGGAGGGTTAAAGTAACTAAACTAAAGGTTTCTAAATACCCCTGATGGTAACAAAGGTTTTAAAGTATCCCTAATAGGCTCAAAATTGCGTCAAGAACGTGAGGGTTAAAAGTTACCCATAATTCTTTACCATCAACATCTATAGCTCCAAAACAATAAGTCAAATTATACCGGTAGCTATAATAACCTATTATTAGGTTCCCTCCACCAACCAACTCTACTCCTAAAATCCATTAATGAAATTAACAGACTCCTACTGGATTCCAAACAACTATGCATCTTTAACATTAACATCTATAATTATAGGCTACTATTTGGAAACCATCAGCCAGGAAATGGGTAGAAATTTAAAGCTCATTTGTTCTAGCCCTTTTTGAATTACAGACAATACAACTCTCAATAAAACTCAAATAATAATAGAATAGATAGAAGGGGAATGGTACAGTAACTGGATAGATAAAACAATTTCTAGCATTCCTATAATAAACAGGCTATAGATTACTATTATTATAAGACTAAATGCTATCTACTGAACTTTTTTTTCAGAGTTTTATTAAGTAGACTCTTTTCTCCCTCATGAATAGCCCCATTACTTTGGCAATTTTAAGACCTTTTACCCCATAGTCAATATTAAGACTCATTGTGCCATTTAGCCAGCTTCCGTCGCCCAATAGGGACTTTCAGGGGGAACCGGTCATACGGTATATACATAAAAACATTTAATTTAAAAAAAAAAAAAAAAAAAAAAAAAAAATGTATTTTTAAGTTTCAAGGTCTAGGGAGAAAACTATATATATTTTCTTAAACATTTAAAACTACGATTAAGCCAAATATTAATCAAACTTTAATACTTTTACTTTCACTTAAACTTTCTATTTTACATTAAACAATACAACTAAATTTACAATACAGTTTGTACAGTTGCAGCTGCCCAAATAACTTCAGGTCCTATTGATCTTATACATTGAAATTTTATGTGCACATTAAGATTTATTATGCAGTACAGTAGTTAACTCTGAAGACCACTCAACTCTTTATTCATATTTTTTCACCAACCAACTTGTGGCACTCCAAGGATTCGAACCTAGGATACTCTCACCAAAATTCCGCGTATTTATGCTATAAAGAAGAATAGTAAACAGATTTCTTTAATAATTCACTCCAACACCAAACACCTCTCAAAGAAATTAATGAAACCAAGCATGTGATCCACCAGGATTCGAACCTAGGTTACCAGATTTTAAACACTATCCATTACACCATCAAGACTCAAAAACATCACAAGGAATAACTTTGATGGACAACTGTACAAAGACTGCTACACTTAAAATAAAGAAAATACTAACCGTATAGTAGTATTGTAGGGAAGTAGTGTTAGTTTAGTCCATTGAAGCTAATAGTTCACTGCAGAGAATATTAGTCCAGTCCATTGAAGAGAATAGGAAGTCTTTTCTAGTAGTAGTAGTACCGGGTAGTCCATAGAATATCATCTTCAATCTAGGTACGATCATCCTAGGTCTTCTAGCGCTGTAATAAAAGTAGAAAAAATATATTAGTTATATGGATTCTGTGCCATTTCCTAGCCTAACATGTTATACTCCAATTTGTTGCTTGTGTAGTAATGTACGGTAGCGCTAATAAGTCATGCCACAGCTGTCATTAAAGTTTAGCTTGCTCTATACTGTATTAATGAGTCAGATGTTTATAGGGTGGGTAAGTGTAGGAACATTTGTATATTTCACTCTACATGACAAAATGAAGCTTAGATATTAATTAAAATGTAAAACTTGCAAACTAAACAAACCAAAATTGGGACAAGGACAATATAAAGTCAAATTAAATTATCAAAATCGCTATGTGGAAACAACGCTTACTAAAATGAAAATTATTAAATAAAAGAACACAATCCACCACATAGGGTGTACATTACTACATGAGCAAGTTAATCTGTTTCCCAAGCAAACTAATCGCACATATAACAACGCACTATCGTCACGTTAAAGGAAGTAGTCAAGTTTGGGAAGTCCGGGACGTTCTGGCAAATTTTACTAAACTCTGCATGAATAAAGAAACTACATGTTAAATGTCAAAATATTATTTAAAATCAAATTTGCAACATGACAAGACATTAACAATAGTACACAATACAAATATTGATAAGATATCTATACTATTACAAAATAGATACAATACAGTACAGCACTCACTAACGATAGTGCTATCGGGTAGGTACCTGTAAGCATAGCATGCCTCAAGGGACTCTTATCAATAACTACCCTACAAATAACCTACATTTATAGCACAAATAAACTAAGGAAATCGCAAAAGTAAGCAATTGATACTATCGACAATGAATACATATAATATAAAGACAAATAATTGCAAAATATGAAGTAACAACAGATTTAAACAAAGAGTACTCTTAACAAGAACAATAAATTTAAAAAATCATCAATATTAATATTAATAATAGAAAAAGAAAAAGATAAACAAATACATACAAAAAACAATAAATACAGACAAAAAGTAAGCAGAGGTTATACAAGAAAATTCAAGTTAAAAATGCTTGATTAAAATTATTGATGTCAAATTTTAGAATACAGTCGCAATAATTGACCCTAAAAAGATTATATTTATGGAACAATTTACTTGCCTCATACCATGCTTTTACTGTGTATTATATTTGCCTATTCAGGCATTTTGAGCCACATTTCTCTACCACAAACTTCCAAAACTCAAAAATTGGTTAAACTTAAAACAAACACTTCAACATACTAACCGAATATTTGTTCTGTAGAGTGGTTCATCGGAAAAGTTAGTAGCCATCACAGACGCTCCACCACAACATCGGGCCACAAAGTCGTCGGCCACAACTCGGCATCCACCACCAGGCCACAACTCGGCATCCACCACCAGGCCACAACTCGGCATCCACCACCAGGCCACAACTCGGCATCGTCCACCACACAAGACTGCATCGTCCACCACCATCAGGCCACAACTGTCCACCACACACCAGGCCACAATTCTGCGTCCACCACAACACTGCATCCACCACCAGGCCAAAACTCAGCGTCCACCACATATTTTTCTTTTCTTTCTAGACTTCCTTATCCCTAATTAGAATTTAAAACTTTCAAAATAAAGAAACTAAAACTTTGACAAACTCAGTAAAATGACAAAACTTAATCAAAATAGATGTTGAAACTATAATATTAGCTCCATTAGTTTTAGAGATTTAAAAGTACCTGCCCCAGAACTACGGCGACTTCGAGACCTTTTGTGCAATAGCGACTGCAATTTAGGAGGAACCTGCCCTAATATGGGGCATTTTTCTAATGAAAATTGCACAAGTTCACCTCTAAGGGAGTCTCTGGAGAATTTGTAAAGCTTTATGGAGAGTTAGCAAAGAGAAATAAAGAACATTTATATACACAGAAATATCAGTTTTTTTCAACTGAATGTGGAAAATTACAAATTGACAACTTACAACTTGAGGGTGCACCACTTGAGGGCAGAGTCAGACACAGGGACAGAATCCATAAACACGTCTCTGCCAACACACCACCAGAGAAGAGCCGACCGACAGGATCGGTCCTCAACAGTCCTCCGAGCTGTCAACACCTCGCAGCTGCTCTCCGATAATGAGTTACCTTGTGTGAAGTTGATAGGAGTGTCTAAGTGTTGTCCCGGAAATTTATATGTGCATTTCAATAAGTAATTAGGTGTTTTATGAGCAATTCAGATGTAATTGGATATTCCAAGTAATTGAAAATATGGATTAAGCAAAACAGTTCCTGGAGTGAGATGGGATAGTGGGGCGATTGTTGTTTTTAGGCTGGCAGACTACCACCTCGCGATGGCGGGAAGGCGTGAAAGCCTAGCTGGGGATGAGGAGGAATATGAATTTGAAGGCTTTATCACCGAGGACAAGGATGATCAGTTGGCAAGTATGAAAAAACAATTAATGGGTCTTGTGAGATGGAGGGGAGTGATGGAAAATTGGAGGAAGGAGTTAGGGGCTAAAGTAGAAGTTTTGTCCGATATGTGTGGCGTTACTAGCGGGGTGGATAGGCCTAGGCCAGTAAGTGACAGCCTAGCGGCAGTGATGGCCAGAGTAGACGAGTTAGCGTCGGAAAATGTGGCACTCAAGGCTCCGCTTAAGGAATATGAGGGCCACCTGAGTGAGGAAGTAAAAGGAATTAGGGAGGTAAAAAATGAGTGGACAAGGGTAGAAAGTGCCACGATGGTAGCCCTTGAAGAAATTGTGAAGGAGCAGAAGGAAGAGAGAGAAAAGGAAAAGAAAGAGTTTGAAAAAAATGTAGTGCAAGTTTTAAAGAAGAAAGAGAAGGTAGTGAGAGAGACAATAGATAGAGGTAAGTGTGTAGTAATCTTTGGAGATGTGGAAGAGCACCTGGCAGATATGAAGGTAAGAAAGGAAAGGGATGTTGTGAAAGTCAAGGGGATACTGGATTACTTAGACGAGGGTTATGGATGGGTAAAAGAACTGGAGGAGGTGAGAAGGTTAGGAATATATAAGAAGGGCGAGATGAGACCACTAAGAGTGGAACTAAAGTTTAGATCAACAGCAGAAGCAGTAGCCAATGTGAGCTGGAAATTAAATTCGTCAGAGCTGAATCATATTAGGGTAAAAAAGGACCTAAGTGTAGAAGAACGAGAACAGTTAAGGGAACTCCAAGCTAAGGCTGATGAAGAGAATGGAAAGTTGTCTGAAGAGCAAAAGAAGAATTTTTTTTGGAGAATAAGGGAAGGGCAAGTAAGGAAGTGGTACATCAGGAGCCACCAAGAACCGAAAGTAAGAGGAGTGATAGGGAAAGAGACAGAGACAAGTACGAAGTCAAAGCAAGGAGACTGAGCGAGAGATAATGCAGGGAGCAGGGGACCGGAGAGAGAGCCAGGATGTGGTGGAGAGGGTGGAACAGAGGGAGAGAGAGGGGGGAGGAGAATAGAATTAGTGGGGGAGGTGGAACTGGGTCAGGGAAGGGATGGAGGAGGAAGTGAACCTGGTAGGAGGCAGAGAGGGAAGAGAAACAAGGAGGTGGATTCAAATATACTGTGCTACTACACTAATATAGATGGAATAAATAGTAAAAAGGTAGAGTTAGATAATATATTAAGAAAAGATCAACCACAGATAGTCTGTTTGACAGAGACAAAGCTGAACCAGGACTTTGACAGCAACTTAGTGTTTAGTGAAGGATATAATATATGGAGAAATGATAGAAAGGGTAAAAGGGGAGGTGGAGTGGCAGTATTAGTTAAGAACCCTATGACAGCAAAGCACGTGGAGTTAAATAATGACAAGGCAGAAATAATGGCAGTTGAACTCAATGATATAGAAGGAAAAAAGCTAGACATAGCAGTAGCTTACATGCCACCAAAGACCAGAGCATGGAGGGAGTTGGAGTTTGAGGAGATGGTAGAGGATATGATTCAGTCGTTGAGAAGATTGCTTTTAAGGAAGAATCGATTGATCTTGGTAGGAGATTTCAACTGTAGTGAGGTTGATTGGGAATCGGGAGATGCAGGGCCAAATCAGAGATCTTGGGGAAGTCGGCTAGTGGAGTTGGTTACGGAAAATGTACTTGCACAACATGTGAAGGAAAATACAAGAATGAGGGGTAATAACGAACCTTCTAAACTCGATCTGATTTTTACAAAAGATCCTCACGAAATTAGTGATATAAACTATCTATGTCCTGTAGGTAAAAGTGATCACCTATTACTAAAATGGAAGTTGACCTCGAGTAATGCCAATAGATTAGACAATAGCTACATAAATGACAGATTAAATTATAGTAAAGCTGATTATGTATCCTTGAAAAGATATTTAGAGGGAGTAGATTGGGATCTTATTTTGAAGGAACGGGACGTACAAGGTAAATATAGTAGATTCCTCGAAATTTATAGAGTGGGAACCAATATGTTTGTCCCAAGATATAAAACTGGAAATTTTACTAAGCAGAAAGATTGGTTTAATTTGAAATGCAAAAGAGCTTTAGGTAGGCGTGATGCAGCTTGGGCTAGATTAAGAAGAAGGAACACAGAGTAATCGGAATAAATATAAACAGGAGAGGAATAGATATGTTAACATAATTAGGCAAGTTAAAATGAACTATGAGAAGAACATAGTAAATAAATGTGAAAGTGACCCTAGATTATTTTATAAATATATAAACAGTAAGTTGAAGGTAAAGAAACAAATTACTAAATTAAGAGTTGATGCTAGGACGTATGAAAATGTATC
>JBAKBP010000640.1:0-138832 GCA_037953745.1 Lithodes maja | reverse complement strand
CTCCCTGCAGTTCCCGGGTTAATGGCGTGAAAGGCCTAATATTGAAAAAAAAAAATTGAAAGTTCTTAACCCTTTGGCTGTGGCTATGTTTGGGCATATTCAGGCACTCTTGAATGATAAAATCAAGCATCTGTATTAAATTAAGTGTATTCTGCCGAAAACTATGAGAGAATAGCTTCAAAATGACACCAGAACAGGCCCCATACGTAGTCTGGTTCACCCGCAGTGGTGCCAGTGAAACTTGGGAAACCCGCTATTATGTAACGCTCGCTCGCTTGGCTACACTGTTGGGAGACAGAGACCCGCGTGAGACAGGCAACCTGAGTGAGCCGCTCGGTGCTCAGAGGGTCGGAGGTGGGCCCCTCACGCTCCCGCCCACCGACTCTATTTTTACGGTTTTTACAGGCTTTTAAAGCCTGGAAATTGCTGAAACTTGCCAGGATGTTCCAGAAAGTCACCTGCAGCGAAAGGGTTAAAATCTCTAAACTAGTTTGCATAAACCGAAGGTTTCTAAACTAATGGGGCTAACCCTGATGGAGACTGGGACCCAGAAAAAACAGCCATCCCCCCTTAAGCATTAAGGGGGGATGGCTGGCTTTTTCTGGACACCCTTCATGTTTAGCTCCATTAGTTCTGAAATTTTATAACATTTGGCAATTTTAACATCTTTAACCCAGTTTCTTTGAGTAATATTCAGACTTCATGCAATTGATTTTTTTTTTTTTATATAATTGATATTTTGTCATGCCCCAGCCAGGGTTCGAACTCAGGCCAGTGCTGCAGCACTCAAACACCCAAACCACTAGACCACCGAGGAGCTTAAAAGTAGTGGCTAAATTTGGAATTTTATCTCATCCACCACCACCCGCTCAGACTAGTGAGCCCCTGTCAAGTTAAATTTTTTTTTTTTTTTTTGGTATACATATCCCAACCGAAAGGAGTTTCCTCCTAAAACTACAGGCTCGCTATCGGTCGGCTGGAAAAAATTACACCTTAATGGCGTTAAAGGCCCTAATATTGACAAAAAAAGGTTTAAAGTTCTTAAAATTGCTAAACTAGTTGGCATAGACCGAAGATTTCTAAACTAATTGGGCTAAACGTGAGGACGGGGACCCAGAAAAACCCCTTAAGCATTAAGGGGGGATGGCTGGCTTTTCCCGGACCCCCTTCTCCATGTTTAGCCCTATTAGTTCTGAAATTTTATCAAATTTGGCAATTTTAACGTTTAACCCAGTTTCTTTGGCAATATTCGGACCTTTCATGCAATTGAGGTTAAACAAAATTATATAATGATAAAAACGGTCTTCATCCGAAAAAATTTATCCACAAATGTACAAATTTATCTTGTAGGTGGGTCTTGGTGTGTTTTTTAACCCTCTCACAACCTGACGCTATTTTTGAGCCTATTAGGGATACTTTAAAGCATTTGTTACCGTTAGGGGTATCTATAAATCTTTAGTTTGTTTACTTCAACCTCTGCAGTTCTCTTTGAGTTAGCTGTGGGCAGAAAACTAATTTTGGAGAGGTAATTCTAACAGTGAGTAATCTATTTCTTATTGCTAATCTGGCAACCTCTGCGTCCTATGGTAGTGAGATGGTTAAGCTTTATGGATGTCAAGGGAGGCAAGTAAAGAAATAATAAACCTTTATTTAATAAAGCAAATTAATACGCCCAAACCCCCTTAACCCTTTCACACATTTATGACTCAGAGGTTGCCAGATTAGCAATAAGAAATAAGAGTTCTCTCGCTCTTATAATTACCTCTCCAACATTAGTTTTCTGCCCACAGCTAACTCAAAGACAACTGCAGAGGTTGAAGTAACTAAACTAAATGTTTCTAAATACCCCTGATGGTAACAAAGGCTTTAAAGTATCCCTAATTGGCTCTCAATCGCGTCATGTCGGAGAGGGTTAAAGTCTTCTGGTAATGGGAAATTATTTTTTTAATTACAGTATACAGTACCGGTAATGTAAAACTTGCAAAATAAACAAACCAAAACTTGGACAAACACAGTTAAGACTAAACTTATCAAAATCGCTGTGTGGAAACAACACTTAAGCAGAAGATTTTAAGATTAGGAAGGACATGTACTGGAAGTACCGGTAATCTCTCTACAATTTTGCCATTTATCAATTTGTATTTAGACTTTCGGTAGAATTTTGTTTACACTAAAAAAAAAAAAAAATGAATAAATTGTGTTTGACAGTTTGTTAGCAACTCAGATCTGATGGCTTTTAACCCTCTCAGACATATGACGCGATTTTGACCCTATTAGGGATACTTTAAAGCCTTTGTTTCCATCAGGGGTATTTAGAAACCTTTAGTTTAGTTACTTCAACGTCTGCAGTTGTGTTGAGTTAGCTGTGGGCAGAAAACTAATTTTGGAGAGGTAATTATAAGAGTGAGAGAACTCTATTTCTTATTGCTAATCTGGCAACCTCTGCGTCATATGTGCGTGAAAGGGTTAATATCAATTGGTTGTGTAATGCTTCACTTGTCAAGTTTTTGTATTTGAGATCGGCACGTATAGTGCGATCCCAGGTCTTCCTCTGTCCACTCCTTGGTGCAGCTCCCTCCACAATCACAGACTTGCATTTTTTCACCCAATTTTGTTAATCCATTCTAATGTCCATACCATCCCAGTCTACTTGTACGTATCACCTCGCCAATACTCTTTACCTAAAAGTCTCTTCAGCTCATCATTTATTGTATCCTGCATCCTTCGGGCCAGGCCTATGAGGGTTCCGTATGGAGCTCAGTGGTCTGGTTAATCTGCTCTACATAACTAACTCTTCTCTTTGTGTTGCATTCTATTGATAGCCTCTGCATTAACTGGCCACTTCTGAGGCCTAGGAAAAGATTGTAGCCTGTTAATACCGGCTTTTATAATTAAATAACTCGCTACATATCGGAACCTCTCCGGGTGGTCAGGGGCCGGGGGAGTGCTGGAGCGACCTTGCTAACCCTGGTCTTCTGGGTGACCTGGATGTGTGTGAGTTTGTGTGAGTTTGTGTTTTTTATCTGTTTATTTTTTGTTTTGTTGTTTTTGTGTTTTCCCTGTTCTTGCTCTGTCTTGAGCCGGCTACCCCCAAAATGGGGATTGGGCCTGAGCAGATAGATAGATAGATAGATAGACATATCTGAAGTGGCATTTGTCTTTCAAAACTCAATGTGTTGTTCCTTGGCGACTTATTCATGGTATAAATTTCTAATCTTCCATTCAGAATAATTTAAAGCTCTTCAATCACAATTTTCTATTGCATATTTTATCTTTATTTTTACTTTTCTTGCACTGCAGTCTAAATCTCAAATACTTTCCACCTGTTCAAGTTCCTCTCGTGCTAATTTGTCGTTCCCAAACTTGGCTACTTCCTTTAACGTGACGATAGTGCGTAGTTATATGTGCGATTAGTTTGCTTGGGAAACGGATTAACTTGCTCATGTAGTAATGTACACCCTATGTGGTGGATTGTGTTTTATTTAATAATTTTCATTTTAGTAAGCGTTGTTTCCACATAGCAATTTTGATAATTTAATTTGACTTTATATTGTACTTGTCCCAATTTTGGTTTGTTTAGTTTGCAAGTTTTACATTTTAATTAATATATAGTTAGTTTCAAGAAATTATTATTGGTAGATAATATTGAGAATTGACTGGAAAAACTGGAAGGATACATAAGCTAAACCTATTGTTGTACTTGAACCATAATTAAGTTAATTTTTATATGTTTTGAGGGCAGGTGGATAGGAATCCTCCTCCCCTTGTAAAGTTCACCTACTATACGAGACGGATAAAGGGGCGAGGGAACACTAAAGCGGTCCCGGACCCTGAAAGTTGGGGCTCGGTCACCCCCAGCATGTGCCACAGAATATACATAAATATGTTGCATTTGCAAATGTTGAAGGCAAATGTCAAGTCTCTACAACCTGGTTATATGCCCTAGCCTTGTGAATATAGTAGTGTTAATAAGTGAATTTTTTAATCAATTTGGTTAGTTTTTAAAATTTGTTTATTCTGCTTGCATTTTTAAAAACAATATTAGATTTTATGAAGCCTGTGTAAATTATATTTTCATAATGACAAACCTTTTCCTTGCCAGACACTGCCAACAACCCTAGACACCGTACTCGGGACTGATCGGCCGGACAGTCTGGGGAACTAACTACCACCACCAGCTGGATCACAACCCTTCATACAAGTTAAGTAGTTCTTCAGTAGCAGTTATTGTAAATTATCACTGGGGTATAAATAAGACTCAAATTGCTTCAAACTGTGTCCAGGCATTTTGGCTCAAACGTGCCTTTATTTTGGCCAAGTCACTCTTTCAATTTTGGGGGAGGCACTAGTCACAGGCAGTTCTGCCTTTTGTCGCTTTCGCTCACATAGAAAAAATAAATAAATATGAGCCTCTTGTGTTGTAGGGCAGACTGCAGAAACTATATTTCCACATATCCAAATTAGTTAGAAGTGGCAACTGTAATGGGTTTGCCAGAGAAAGCCTCTGGCTGTGAAAAATTAATCCCGGCTTCAGTACACGGACTCTGTCCTTGAGAGTAGTGACTGTCCCTGGTGTATACTAGATTAAAATTTAAAGCTTTGCAGAATAAACAAACCAAAACTGGGAATACAGTACTCCCTCGAAATTTGTGAAAATATGGTTGACATTGCGGCCCGCAAAATTCAAAATCGCAAATTTCAAATAACTAACCTGGGATTAATTGAATATGGTAGACATCTCATCATCGAGGGCATATTTTTTGGTGATTTTCGTCCTAGTTTGTACACACATTAGGACACATACACTTAATTATACATCCTACAATAAAGAAAAACACAGAAATACAGATTCAGGGTGTTAAACGAAAGATTTTTTGTTTGTTTGTATCTTTTATTTTGCAAGAAAATACTTGTGGTTTATAGTTCAGGGGACCCAGGGGTTTATAGTTCAGGGGGACCCAAGTAACACTTCAATTTTGCCCAAGGAAGTCTATTATGCGAGAGCGTGAGAACGTATGGGAGAATCTATAAACGGTAAACAATGGGCCGCAGAGCGGCCCGACGTCACAACCCTGCTACCCCCCCCCCCCCCCCCCCCCCCCGAAAACTAGTGCGGAAACCCCTGGTATCATTTGGCGCCACCCGCAAAACTCTAGTAATAATATCGCACATATCAAGTTCCGCAAAAAAGGTCAAATCTTGGGTCCCGTTCGCAAAATCAAAATTTCGCAAATTTGAAACACGCAAAATTCGAGGGACTACTGTACTTTGATTATCGCAAAGGAGCTAATCAAAATAGTTGTGGAAATAATACAGACCGAACCATGTAATCATGGATGTGAAGTTATTCTTTGAGTGCTACTGCCACACACCCAAACTCAAAAAAATTGCTTAAAGTTTCTAGTCCGTATGTTTGGCTTTTTAATATATATATATATATACTCCGGCACATACCCCATGGCTGGGGGTAGCCGACACAGACCATTGAAATTAACACAGCAGTTTGGTCTTAAAACCTGTAATGCAGTGTATATTATATGCTGATATATTAGTCTCTACCCGTTGAGTGGTCTGGTTTTGCAATAGAGTTCAATGTTGAGTTTTCTGAATTTTATTATTTATTATATGAAATTCAGTTTAGTTTTGGATGCAATGACTTTACCAATATTGGTAAGCAGTTAAGGTCATAGGGTGGTTCTCTGGCATCATGGTATGTGGGGGCTGTTAGACTTTCATTGGGACAAGAATAGGATATTTATAGAATTTCGAAGACATTCATGAAACAAAAAAATACCCCTAAGACTTCCGTTTGAGAATAATTTGTGCATTTTCTGGCCGAAAAATGCCCCGGCCAAGGGCTGGGTTCTCTTAAATTGCAGGCTCGCTATTGCTTGCCAGGATCAAATAAAAAATACATAGGCGAAAAGTGTTAAAATTGTCTAACTAATGGGGTTTAAATATGAGAAGGGGGTCCAGAACAAAACTACTTATTTCAATAACTGTACTGTAGGCTATAGAAGTTTAATGTGAATAATACAGTCAGCTCAACCCCAGCTCCTAACCTAACTCAAACTAAAGTCTGTATACTAACCTGTATAACTAACATAGGATTAACCACAAAATCTGCTAAACTGTTCTAAGCTTCCGTACGGTCAAAATCAATATTTCAATAACTTTGCTCTTAAACAGACATTTTACTGGTAACTTTTGAGTTAGTTTTAAAGCTTTATATATTTTAAGTTCCTAGTCTTGTTTTGAACGGCGATTGACTAGCCTAGTACTATTAATCTCAGCGTTGGAGAGTTAGAGTTAATATTTGTTTAGATGCTTATGTTCTGGGTGTGGTGTCCCGAGTTCGAATCCCGGGAGCACTATGATTTAATTAGTTTATTAAAATACATTGGCATTTGTAATTGATTTAACTTTAAGAACGGGTTTTACTCAATCCTAGATAGCGGTGAAATACTGGATTAGACTGTACATGCACTTTTTCCTCAACTAAACCTGGACAAGTGGATGAGCTGACCGTAATAGAACGACCATATAAATATTTGCTACACTTTTATTTATTGTATTTTTTTGTCTTTTCACTGGGTTCTTCCAAGCTTTTGTTTTAGTTTGAAAATTGTAAATTATAATGCAGCGTATATACTGTATATCTGAACTCTAAACATGTAAAGATTAAGCATATTTTTAGCAAGGGTTGATAGTCTGAGCAACCCCCACACAACATGGTGGCCATTAACAGCCTTTTTAACTGATCTTCCTCCCACGGCAAGCTTCCTAGATAGAGTAGCTTTGTGATGGTAGTGTAATAGTTTAGATATTTGTGTTCTGGGTGTGGTGTCCCGAGTTCGAATCCTGGGAGGACCATATGCTTTCATTAGTTTATAAAAATACATTGGGGTTTGTAATAGAGGATTAATGTTAAGAATCTGGTGTTCCTTATTTATATTCATTGCCTTTATGTAATGGTTAGTGTTTAAAATCTATGGTAACCCAGGTTCGAATCCCGGTGGATCACATGCTTGCTTTCATTAATTTCTTTGGGAGGGGTTGGGTGAAATATAAGCATAGAATATATATTTTATTGCTTTGAAATTCAAATTGTGCTGTAAAGTGTTTTAGTGCAGTTGGAATTGGAAGAATATGCACGTTAGGGAAGTAATTACATATTTTGAACTTGATAGTGCTTAGTGGACTGAATTTAGGTGTGAGTATCCTAGGTTTGAGTCCTTGGAGATCCACACTTATTCATTAGTTTCATTTATTTCATTAATTAGGTATATTTGTAAGTTAATTGGTGGGTTGGTGACTAAATATGAATTTATTAGATACTGTTACTTCTTAAATGGGATAGACACTTCTATTTTAATCCTGTATCTGTTTTCATATCTCAAACTTATGTAAAGAGTTACGGTATATTTTGAAATTAATTAAGAATAAATGCTAAATTAAAGCCAATGTTATCTTAATTCTATATGTAATTGCACAAAATCAGATCATTAGTATCACACTAATTTTCTGTTTTAGAAGCTTTGCGACCTCTGCGAATTATTAAAGTTTATCGTTGTCTTTCGATCTAAAGTAACTTGCTTCTTGTTAGTTAGCTTAGGGGTAGAAAGTTAGTATGTATTTACTATGGTACCGGTACATACCTCCTTGCTGGGGGTGGCCGACTCTAGACAGAGCCCAAACAGAAACCACATTAAAGGGTTATAATTCTCAGGGTCCGGGACCACGTTCATTGAGAAAGTTAGTTGTACTAAATAATTATTGCAAAGGTTTATAAGCGGCATTAAAGTGTTAAACATTTAGTAGGTTATATATTATATATTTGTTTGAATAATTTCAAATTTATTTATAGTAAATTTGCCTATTTGATATTTTTAAGCATTTAATATAATTCATAATAAATATGCTTACCATGCCAATGTTTCCAGCATTTTATAAAGATGTGATCAACCATGACCGAAGCCCTTTTCCTCAACAGATGATGCAGACTACTAACTACCAGACTACACCAGCCTACCACAACCAAGACAAGCTAACTTACCAAGACACCCCATCCAACCAGGACACACCAGGAACCCGTAACACACCAGCCACATGTGCACACAAAGATAAGTAGATTTATACCACCTTTTTATATATTCCCCGGAGTGTGGGCTGTAGGACAGTGTGGTAAAACCGTATATCCAAAGTTTTTTGGGTCACTAAAATTAACTTGCCAGGAAAGTTATAAAGAGTTGTGAAACTCTGAACAGTGATTGTCCCTAGGGGGAGGAGTCACAGACTGGACTATGCTCTCATAGATGTAAAGTTATTCAAACTGGCACTGCTGTCTTAACCCTTTGGCACACCTATAGTTTCCATCAAAAAAAAATCCCACTCCCTAAGTATATCTCGACTCACTCAGAGCCAGTTTTGTGCCCGGCGATTATTTGTTTCTGACTTTTTTTGTATCCACCAAAAAATGCTTGTATTTGGATTAATGAGGCACCATCGGCTTAGTTATTGATTGAACTTGAAGATAAGCAAATAAAAACAGAATAAATACAAAACAACCACATTGGGGCACTCCGAAATAAGAATTAAAAAAAAAAAATTAAATACCTAGTCTCCAACTCGCGCTAGCTCAAAATTTAGCCCACATTTTTGATTTGCATACATATATGGAAGCAGAATTTAATGAGTATTCCACTGGTAACTTCAGAATTACTATAAACCAAATAGTTACGGAGATACACGAATAAACTTTAAAATATCGAAAAACAGACTGAGCTGTACTCTGCTCTCTTCCCAGCCAGCTGTGAGTAAACCGTTAAATTAAAATTTAAAACTTGCAAACTAAACAAACCAAAATTGGGACAAGGACAATATAAAGTCAAATTAAATTATCAAAATCGCTATGTGGAAACAACGCTTACTAAAATGAAAATTATTAAATAAAAGAACACAATCCACCACATAGGGTGTACATTACTACATGAGCAAGTTAATCTGTTTCCCAAGCAAACTAATCGCACATAACAACGCACTATCGTCACGTTAAAGGAAGTAGTAAAGTTTGGGTAGTCCGGGACGTTCTGGCAAATTTTACTAAACTCTGCATGAATAAAGAAACTAAATGTTAAATGTCAAAATATTATTTAAAATCAAATTTGCAACATGACAAGACATTAACAATAGTACAAAATGCAAATATTGATAAGATATCTATCTATCTATATGCTCAGGCCCAATCCCCATTTTGGGGGTAGCCGACTCAAGACAGAGCAAGAACAGGGAAAATACAAAAACAACATAAAACAAAAAATAAACACAGATAAAAAACACAAACTCACACACATCCAGGTCACCCAGGAGAAGACCCAGAGACCAGGGTTACCAAGGTCGCTCCAGCACTCCCCCGGCCCCTGACCACCCGGAGAGGTTCCGATCTCGGCAGGCAGACATGCAGCGGAGCCAAAGCCACAAGCCCTCCCACCACACTTCCAGGCACACCCTTCATATTAATCGTCCCCCCGGGCCAGGCGCCTGATGGACTATTATCTAGTCAAACTTGCGCCCGACCCCTTACTCCAAATGACCACGTGTTCACTCAACTATTCACAAGCATTCTCCATTCACTCCTGTCCACCACCACTTCCCCTGCCTGATCTATAGTCATTCCTCTATCATCCAAAGCCTTTCTTACACAGTCTCTCCATCTCAATGGGGGTCTTCCTGCCCTTCTATCTCCCCTTGTACCTGACTCGCATATTCTCTTTGTAAGCCTTTCATCTCCCATTCGTTCAACATGACCATACCAGCTCAGCACCCTTCTGTCCACTCTGGCTGACAAATGTTCCTGCTGCCCCACTCTCCTACGTATCTCTTCATTCCTCAATCTGTCTCTACGAGTAACTCCACACATACTCCTCAAGCAGCTCATCTCCATCACATCCAGCCCTCTTTCTCCTTTTTCTTCAGAGCCCATGTCTCAGCCCCATACATCATTGTTGGCACAACAATTCCTTGATACAGTGCACTTTTTACTTTCACTCAGAGATTTCTCGTCTTCCACATACTTCCCATTGCTCCGAAAACCTTCCTTCCTTCACACACTCTCTGTTTTACCTCCACTTCCATACCTCCACTCCTGCTTATCGTTCCTCCTAGATATTTAAAACACTACTTGTTCCAATAAGATATCTATACTATTACAAAATAATATAAAAATACAGTACAGCACTCACTAACGATAGTGCTATCGGGTAGGTACCTGTAAGCATAAACTGAGGGGGTTGCCAATTGTACCAATTGAACTAGACTTAATACTTAATATCTATGCCAAATATGACGCGCACCAGACGAAAACTTAATTTTTGGCGAATATTTTTAAGTTTAATAAAGTCCTCGTGCGCTTAGGAAAAAAAGACCTAATGACTCAAAGAGTCATCGTGCGCCAAAGGGTTAAAATTAATTATCGAAACGCCCTAAACAAAATAAGTGAAAAACATGCATTTAAATTGATCTGAAATTATTATTTTAAACCAAACTTGTGATCAGACTGTGCTGATCTCAAATCCAAAAAAATTGAAAAGTGGAGCAGCCCTTAACAGGGTTGCCTGGAATGCCGCCAATAGGACAAGAGCCTGAAACTGCATGTGGGTGTGTGTGGAGCATTCGGTCTTAAAATTTGATGCATTGTACAGTACAGTCAGGACCCCCAATTCGCGAGAATAGGGGTGACAGGAGGCATCGCGTATTGTGAATTAGTGTATTGTGGAACTAACTTTAAATGGGAATAATTAGATTGGGTGACTTCTCTCAATTATGGCCTATTTTCGAAATTTTTTGGCCTTATTTTAGACATTTTTGGCTCTAAAGTACAGTCTATATCTTATATATAATAAGAACAATGAATAAAAATAGGAAACCTTACCTTAAAATTAGTAGTAGATAGGCTAGGACTAGGACCGTAGGACTTCACGATTTTCTCCAACTTCTCCCTCCCTGACCAAATCGTACGAACAGTTTACTCTGACAAGCCTATTGCACAGTTTCCTTCTCCTTTTTTCTTGCGATCCAACACTTCCACCTTCATTTTGTGTGTTATCTTCTTATATTGGCGTGGCATGGCGAAAAAAGTGGCAGGCACTACAAACGTTTGGTCACTCCGCACGGCTATGAGCGGGACTGTGGGAGGGAGGGTAAGCGGGAGGGAAGGCAGGCGTATGCCAGTCTTATTTTTTCAGAGCTACGCCTGGGCCTCGTGAAACTTAGACGTGCTCGCGTATCAAGCGGGAATAGCGGATTTGGCCCCTTCTTAGCTCTCGATTCGGGTATTGTGGTACCACCTCGCGTAATTAATGTTTAATTAATTAATGTTATTTTCGAGGGGTAACTCGTGTATTAGGGTTTTCGCGCATTGTGGAATAGTGTATTGGGGGTCCTGACTGTATATCCAAATCTGTATACCATGGAACCCACTAACCTTTGTCTACGCTTTACAGCACAAGGATCGTACAGCCGACCAAGACCTTCCCAACGTCTCAAGATTATATCAAGATTAAAGTCGCTAGGATCTCCAATCGTCTATCTTCAATCCTCTACTTCAACTCTCCACACACATCGCTTCTGTTCAATAAGGTTTGTGAAGTTAGATAGGATATATTTGTTATGTTGGATTTGTTGGTTGTAAATTACCGTCCCTTGTTGAAATTAGTCTTGACTATGTTGGTTAAGAATGATCCCCTCCTCCCCCTTAATGAACTAAGTAATAATAGTGTATAGATAAATATATAGATAATTAACTTTAAAAATAATCAAACTAAAACTGGGACAAATTCAAATTAAAGTAAAAAAGAGTAGCCTAATAGAAATTGCTATAGAAATCACGCTAAATATAAAATGGAAAATTAAAAGTACTGTATAAATAATTCTACGAAATGAAGAGTCAATGTTCACTAAAGTAATATTACAATTGGTAGATAGTTTTGTGTATAATTACTCTTTTCTGGCAAAGTAAAAGTGACTATAATTAATCCATAAAGTGGGCAATCCAAAAAACTTAAGTATCGATACTTTGTACAGCAATTAAAATATATAGCCTAACCTTGAAACTAAGTACTGTTCATATTAATAAAAGTAACTTTAAAATTATCGAAGCGCACAAACAAAATTTTTTAAAAATTAATTTTAAATTATCTGAATTTAAGCTTTGAAAACCACAAACTTCTAATATGAAATAAAATGACTGGACTGAATTACAATGTTCCTTTTAAATCTTCGGTATTGCATTAGCAAGTAAATTTTATATATATAAAACTTTAAAAGTTACTGTTCAAATTAACCCCGTCAGACTCGTATGACGCAGAGGTTGCCAAATTAGCAATAAGAAATGGTTCTCACTCTTATAATTACCTCTCCAAAATTAGTTTTCTGGCCACAGCTAACTCGGACAACTGCAGAGGTTGAAGTAACTAAACTAAAGGTTTCTAAATACCCCTAATGATAACAAAGGCTTTAAAGTATCCATAATATGCTCAAAATCGCGTTTTGTCGGAGAGGGTTAATATAACTAAAATTTACAATAATAAACCCCACCTTATATATGTGGTAAAATTCCTTAACATTTATCGGAAATGAAACTTAAAGCTATAAAATAATTAAATAAAATGAGCGTGCACTGAATTAGGATGTATTACTTTTAAAATTAGTTACCTAAATGTTCGCTATTGCATTAGCAAATTAACGGTTCAAAGTAATACCTGGTCTCGCAGTAGTTTATCTTTATCTATATACTCGGTCACCTTCCCCATTGTATTTATTATTATGTATAGAACGGCTTATTTATTTGCTTATTTACTTATTAAAATGTAAAACTTGCAAACTAAACAAACCAAAACTTTGACAGTCGATACAAAGTCAAAATAACTTCAAAATCGCTGTGGAAAAAACGCTTGCTAAAATTAATGAAAAGTTTGTTTAGCCAGACCACAGAGTCTAGAACAAGACTCTCACGGCTTAAAATAAAATCTAAGAAATATTATCTATAGAGCGGCGTATTTAACCCGTGGAGCCCCGGCTAGTTTTGTAATGTTTGCGCACCAGAACCCGGCCGGTTTTCAAAAAATGGTTTTATTCCAGAAACCATAGCGAATGGGTTAGGAATGAAGGAAAAACCACTAAAAACCGCTCAAAAAGCTTAAAAAATGGTCCTACAGAGCCCCCGAAAACGGATTTTATAAGAGTAAAAAATTGAAGGCAATTATCCCAAAAAACCAGGTTATTGCGCGCTCGCGCGCACGCACATGGACTTTGAGAGTTTTCAACCATCGGCACGGTTGCGTGGGATACGTACACAGTTCCCATACAAATCTGAGCCCTCTTGCGTGGCTACACCTGAGGTTACGGTCGGCGCAATTAGGGGCAATTAGGGTGACGCGCCAGGCGCGTCTCTGGGGCTGTGCGTTACATACATCGCCGACGCGCCAGGCGCGTCGCTGGGGCTGTACGGGTTAATTGCTTATTTGTTATTTTGTTTGCTCTCTAGACTTCAATCAAGCTTAAAATAAAGAACCGCTTGTGTATTTTTCGATAGAAAAATGTCTTGGTTTGCTCTGTAGACTTTCAAGACAACTTTACAAAAAAAAAAAAAAGATAGAAAAAATGTAGTTTGCTCTAGACTTCAATCAAGCTTAAAAAGTACCTTTCGTACAGATTTTGATAGAAAATTTTCCATACTATAATATTTTAGTATACTGTGCCTATGAAGACTGTTCACCAGTACATGGCGAGAAAGTATCAGCCGTTAGTACCGGACCTTGAAGGGACCGCGGCGGATATGAGTATTGACGTAGCGTACTGTAATTTATTTTTAGTATATTCTGGGCCTATCCCAACAGTCTGGTCATCGGTAAATGTTCTAGAAAGTAAGAGCCGTTAGTACCGGACCTTGAAGGGACCGCGGCGAATATTAGTATTGATGTTGAAAGTGACTATCTGTCGTGTAGCGCCCTGAATCCCCCCTCCCCTTCCCCATTTCTATTACAACCTCTAAATCCAGCCTAACATGATATATCTTCTATAAACATGAATGTAGCCAAATTATATGTTTACAGGGTAAACTTTAAAATGATATCCCGGTGGAACAAGTAGGATACTTTATTAACGTGTGAGTGATGGAAGAATAGGTACGGTTACGAAGGATTGTAATATTTTGGCATGATTTGATAGCGTAATACTTATACTATGACCTTTCATGTTAATTGTCTTGATAGCATAATGGATAAATGTGCGGAATATTGGTGAGAGTATCCTAGGCTAGAGTCCTTGGAGAGTAGTGTATTTGTTGATTTCATTGAGTTTAGAAGTAAAGTTTTGGTAAAAAAATATAAATTAATACAAAATTCCTTTGACCTCAAAGGTTTAAATAAATACTAAGACAATCAAAATAAATTGGTGCCTTTCGGTAGAAAAATGGCTCAGCCAAAGGCCGATTTCTTCTAAATTACAAAGTTATAAAAATGCCACACAAATGGGGCAAATGTTAGAAAGTTGAACTATCTTAACTTAAATTATAATGTAAAACTTGCAAAATAAACCAACAACTTAAAGGAATGCAGTAAAAAGACAAGACTACTAATCCAAATGGCTAAGTATTATATTTGATGCAGTTTTGACCACCATGTACTCCCTGCTGACTTATAGCTGGGTTAGGGTGGGTGCCCTAATGATCGGGGACTTCAGTGAATGGTTATCACAAATGTATAGAAAAGTGTTCACTAAATGTAAATCCAGACTGTAATTCCTGCTTTATTGTAGTTTTCCTTCAATTTTATTAAGTTCATGAAGCGTCTATGGCATCAAAGCGTATTTGATTTGTAATGATGTTTCCTAAGCTTAATAAAACTGTCTAAGGGTAGCTGTGATGAAAGTAAAATTAAAGTTATTTGAGATCTCCGAATCTTGCCAAAAATTGAATCCTGTAACCTACCTACTTATCCGGAATGTGAATGGAGGAGTGCCAGAAGGGATCTGCCCCTTGTACAGTACTGCTACCCTGAAATGGGGATTGAATGCAGTAAGTTAGTTCACAAATTGAATATTGGAACCCGCGGAGCATATCTCTCGGGCGGGGGAGAATGAGTTTTGGGTGGGTGGATTAACTTAAAAATTAAAATATAATTTTGTGAGGATCCTAGGTTAGTCCTTTGAGTGCCACATCTATTTGTTGATTTCATTGAGTTTTGAAGTAAAGTTGTTGGTGTAATGGCTTAAGGTGCTTATGTTCTAGGTGTGGTGTCCCGGGTTCGAATCCCGGGAGGACCATATGCTTTCATCAGTTTATTAAAGTAAATGGGAGTTTGTAATTGATAAGAATGGAGTTACTAATTAGATTTATAAGTTTTATTTAAATGGGGTGGTACTTATTAGATTTATTTATTTTTATTTTATTTTTTATTCTTGGAGGGTATGGGTGGGATTATGCTAGGAAGGGTAACTTTAAATTTTTTTTTTTAGCTGTAGAACTTTTATTTTTGTTTTTTGAGTATATTCCGGGCCCACGACTGCAGCCTGAAAACTAGTAAGGTCATTCATGAAACTGTCTCCTGCTAGTACGCAATAAGGTTGTCAATAAGTAGTGATTCCGAAAGTCAGGTCCTGCCCCCGAGGTGCCCGGGATATAGGGATGAACGGAGAGAGCAAGAGTTTGTTTATGTAGGCTTAGCTTCGAGGTATTAATTGTTCCACTGGTATCATTTATATTCCTTCGGAAGCAATGTTTGGAGAGTCTTGTCTCCCTCGGTATTAAGATGCGCATAAAGTTTATTAGATCTTTTATATAATTTCTGTGTTTTAGGAAGGTCTTTGGCAACTCAAATCTACCCAATATATCGTAGCCTTTTGCATAATTCTTTAACGGTCTTGATAGCGTAATGCATAAATGTGCAGAATTTCTGTCTCCTAGGTTAGTCCTTGGAGTGCCACATGTACAGTATTTTTCGTTAAATTTACTTTAGTAATATCCTTGGTTAGAGTCCTTGGAGTGTCCCATGTATTTTTCATTGAGTTTAGAAGTAAAGTTGGTTGGTGAAAAAATATGAATCCATAGATCCTTCCTAAGCTGAATAAAAGCATCTAATAATCTAATAAACTGAACGCTTCCTAATCCTGAAGGTGTTTATTAACTTAAAAGAATTTCCATCCTGGTATTTTGGAAATATTTTAAGTTTGTAAGGGTTCTGTAAACATTGCTAACTGAGTACATTTATACAAACCGAACTTGGCAAGGTAAAAGTGAATGAGAGAGCTTTGGTTACTGATTAAGTTACTTTTGTTAACTCCCTAAGTTAAGGAAAGGAATTTATCTGCAGTATCCAAGCTTTAACCTAATTTATTTTACCTACACTGATTTTAATGCACTATTGGAAGTTTTTAAATTTTTTGCTCCATTGGTAAATAAAGAAAAATATGAAATGTGAATAATATCTATACCATATAAGCCCTTTATACATTTTGATATGCTGTATTGTTCAATGGATAGGTTAGGCTGAAAATCGAACTACCTAGTTGTAGTAGTGACTAGTTAAATATGGTAGGAATAAGTTTTAAAAGATCTGATAATGATTGGTTCTATATACTGTAGTAAGTTAGACTGTAATCTTCAATGGTTTTGTAATTAGTTAGTCTGGCAGCTAAGTTAGAAATTTGAATGTAAAAGTTGCAAAAGCAACCAAAATACAAATGACTAAAGTCCAAGTACTTGTCAAAATAGCAATTAGCAATAAAGTTTGAAATGAAATGGTATAAAGCAAGAGCAAATTGTCGTAAGTGAAACTCCATTCTAGTTTGCGAGACTAATGGCAAATAACTGAAATAAGTTTGCAGTAAATTTGTTGATTTGATCCGGTACTCTCTTCAAGAATATACAGTACTATATATTATAGTTGTAAATGCAGTATCCCTAAGTGAAGTGTTGGTATAGAACTTTTAAATTATAAATTAAATGTATAAGTAAAAGATTTACCTAATAGTGTAAAGAGTAAATTACCTGAAATAATTAAAAAATAGTACGGCAATGGAAGCAAACCTTAATTGTCCATTTATAACTTTAGATCCTTCCTAAGCTGAGTAAAGTGGATTAATGGTCTCTATACATTTTAAAAGTAGTTTAATAGGCTGGAAGGCTAAGATTTGTTTAACAAATGTTAGCCTGAAGAAAGTAACTGTTGGTCATTTATATAAGTCGAGTGAAGTCTAAGAATAGTGTAATCTATATAATTGGGGCTGAAAATGATACTTTGATGCTCTGAGGAATTTGCCTATAAAATACGATACCCTGACTAACTCCTCCCAAATGCTAGAAATATTAGCTTTATTACTCTAGTACAGTACCAGTTATCTGAAAGTAAATTTGTGGGCAGATTATTGTAGATTTCCGTAAACTCTAATTGGGAATATATATATATGGGATATATATAGCTGCATTTAGGGGTGAGGATTGAAAAATAGTTAGAAATGTTACGGTATATATATCCTTAAAATACTTGTAATCGGAAGTTACATTTGTGTTATTTTTGCTTATGGCTCAAACTTGGTTATAAGTTATGAGAAGAGTAGTTATTAATACAGTAATGTACAGTACTTACATGGTAATAAGGATTATCTTTTATGGCACTAGGGAAGACTGATGGAGATAGTGATATGAAAGTTATATTTTAGTTATAGGTATAATCAATAGGCTTAGTTCATAGTTTTTCTAGAATTACTACTAAATTAGGTATAATTAATAGGCTTTTAGCAAGTTCATAGTTTTATTGAATGATTAGTAGGATTGGTATAGGTTTAGTTCATACATAGTTTTATAAAATTATTACTACATTTGTAAAGGGCTTATTTGTTATATTTATGATTTATGTATTTAGTCTGTTTAACATGGAGCTAAAAATGTCCCTAACCCATGGTGTATTAATACTTTTGGAATGCAATATATTTGAACATATTCTGGCTTTTAGACAAATTTGAGCAGTTTAAGAGGGACGTTTGAGTGTAAAGAGCAATGACTAGATCAACCTTCAGACTCACAGGCCCTACCTAAACTGAATAAATAACCTATTAGCCAGAATAAAGGAAGTAATTGTATACTGAAAGTTTAAGGTGCAAGTTGTGTTTGTATAGATGATTAAAGTTTACTGCCTGAGATGCAGTTTTAGATGATTCATAATTATGATGGTTTTAATATTGACAACTTGAGACTTCAATAGAAAGAAATTCTTAACAAAATATTGCTTGCAAAATAGACTAATTAAATTAATTAAATCTAGACTCTGGTATATACCCCATAGTTTGGGTTTGCTGAGACTGAGGCCGCACAGGGAGTTTAACATTTAAATAAATATATTTTTTGAAATATTTGAGCATTTGTCCAAAGACTGAAAATTTAAAGTAATGAAATTGGGTATTTATGTATATACTCCGGCACATACCCCATAGCCTGGGGTTGGCAGACTAGACAGCCCAAATGGAAATTAAAATTTAATTAAATCTTAGCGTTTGTCGAAATACTTAGCATTTAAAGTAATTATTTGGAAATGTGTATATACTCCGGCACATACCCCATAGGTGGGGTTGGTGAGACAGCAGGACAAATGTTATCTATATACGGAGCATAATCACAATTTTCCTAAAATAATAAAAATAAAATAGAAGTACCTGTACTAGAAATTGTGCAATATTTAAAAGTTTTGTAATTTTTCTATTGTCTACTCAAAGTTGTCTTTATTAATACTGGATATAGAAGTTATGCATATTTTTCTACAACTGCATAATACAGTAATGAAATCTTTAATGGAATGATGTTTTAGAATGTGCATTATTTGTTATGTTTGAAGACTAATTCAGTATTGATTTATGAAGGCAATGTAATTTCCTCTGAAAATATAAGTCATGGAAAATTATATGCTTTCAAAATTGTTTTCACCACCATACACTCCTTGCTCAAGAGCTGGGGTAGGGTGGGTGTCCTGATGGGGGAATTAAAACAAATTGATACTTAAAATAATTTTTAATATATATATATATATACAAATGAAAATATATGAAGAAATTATGTTACTCCATATACTTTAGATGTCAAGGACATATACTTGACATCACTAAAAGTTTGCACATTCTAAAATTTATTCCGTTGAGATACTCTTTAGCCATAAATAAGTACATGCTATGGAATCTATTGAACCTATTGGAGAAAAAGTAATTAAGGGTACAGCATCAGATTTGTATGCAGTGTTGTAACTAGTTATATTAATAGAAAATGCCCACTGAAATATAAGTTTGAGATTAATTATTTATGGAAATGTAATTGTGCAGTTTGATGTATATTAATGTCCCTTGATTTTTGTGGTGGTATTTATATTGCCAAGAAAATAGACTGCTTACAAATCTGGTTCTGTATTTTAATATATGATAGGCCAACCTTCTTGAAACTCTAAAAGGCTAGACCAAATGGGCTTAAGTTTTCTATCCTATTCCCTGGCTGACTCTTCTCAAATAATGAAAATCCCATGCTTGATTACTGTTTATTGATGTTAATGGTAAAGAATATTGGGCAATTATATAAGACTTCTATTTTAATTAAGCCAGATATCTTTGCCACTAAGATTAATAATGGGTAATCACAGATTTCTATAACTTGGGAAGAGTTTACCAGGAAATAGGTGTGGTAATAAGTTTATTTAAGTGAGCCTTAATCGCTAAGTTAATTTTGGTTACCTGACTATTATATGCAGCTTAGGAAGACTAGTGATTTATTAACCCTTGAGATTGATCTGGTACTTCCTAAGCTGAATATAATTGAATGCTAGCCAATATTCCCAAAGTGCATCATATTTGGCCTTTATATATTTACTGGTATACAGTAATTACTGAAAATGATTATCAGCCCCTTGATAAATATGAGAAAGTTAATTCTGGATATTTGATTTTGTTTCTTTGGAATAAGTTCATAGAATTTCTCTTAGCCAGCATGACTTGTTAATTCTGGCTATTGGATGATTTTTATTAAGCTTTGGAAGTATCTGGGTCTAATTGAGTTTTATACTTTATTATTCCTAGAAGTTTTCCTGAAGTGCATACAATTTCTCCTTAGCCAGCATGACATTCTTTTATGAGTTAAAGGTTCATGATTCCATTGGTGTACTTATTTTTGTTGAAGAGTGTACTGTATCATGTAAGCAATGGTTTGGCTGCATTTATGTAGGTTTAAAACTTTATCTTTGGTTTGCATATTTAAATGTTGGTTTGTCTATCACGGACTGAAAAAATTGCCAAAATACCTGGTCGATGTGAAGTATTTAAATTGGTAAAAATAGATTATTTTGCTATGCCATTTATGAAAATACATACTTTGTTTGCATAGGGAGTGGAAAATATCACTTAACATTCAAAGAAAGTAATATTTTCATAAATAACATGCATAATAAAAGTAATAAATTTGTTACCATATACAGATTTTACAACTGGGTTTATAAATTATTTTCTTTGGCTGTTGTGATAGTTGACCATATTTATATACTGCACACTCATGATATAAAGTTTCATTATGAACTCTGGATATGTTCAACTATCATTACTGAAAGTGCTAAACCAAAGTTCTTTTAAGTAATGTGGTTGTATGTTCTAGAAGCATAATGATAAAGTTCAGAGCCCTCATTATTTGTCTGGTCTTAGTCTCTTAAGATGGCAAGTAATGTTTCTCTGACGGTATGTTTGTTCTGGGTTGCATGTGTTCTTAGTGCATTTCAAACTTAACCTCTATAGCCCATGCTTGTCATGAGCTCTATTAACCCTTTTGGTACTGTCACTATCTGGCTAGCCTCAGATGATTTTAATCAGCTTAGAAAGTAACTTTCTGACTAAAATGTTTTGAGGTTAGCCAAAATAAGTATTGAATGGGGTTAATTGAGTCATGACAAGATGGCTATGTGAGGTTAGGTTTGAAATGCACAGAGTTGCTGGGCCAATCCTGGATGGTCCAGTATCTCCACAAATTGCCAGCAAGATTTTGCTGTGTGAAATGTTTGGGTTTCACCCCATAGACTTTTGACTGATATCCCAGAATTTGCTAAGTCCTGGACTTACCAAATTTCTGGGGGTGAAATTTTTCAAAGTCCAGTAAAATTTCAGTGGTGTAAACTTTGGAACATTTCACAAGTCTAGTTCTGATTATCATCAGACGACTTGTGAAATTTTCCAAAGTTTACACCAATGAAATTTTTAAGTTTCACTTTGGAAAATTCAGTTCAGATATGTTCAGCAAAAATTTTCAAAGTCCAAACCCGAGTCCAGTCTACTGGACTTTGAACAAATTTGGTGGTATTGACTGGAAAATGTTGCATGTCCACAGTTCTAATATGTTTGGAGCTCTGACTGGCAAAGTGACGGCTAACTGAATTCTAAAATTAACAAAATACTCTGAATATCTAAATCCCATGCAGTAAAGGAAGAGTCCAGCCTTTGGTATGAACCTAAGGTGAACTGTATCCTATTAAATATTATAATAAAACTAAAGATAACTTATACTGTATTTCCAAATATTACAAGTTATTTGTGATATCAAGCACCTTTTAATGGACTACTTATATAGTAACAACTAGTTCCATCACTTACAAACATCAGGCTTTGGGATCATTAAATACTGCCGTTTTAAATAGATGACATTTGATCACTTTAATTGTAAAGATTTTTAAAGCATCGGTGACTATGATATACTTTCAATTGATTACTATACAACTTAAAGTCAATGCTGCTGTATAAAGTTTTAGAAGTCATTGGACATGCAAAATAACTAGGAAACTAAACTTACTTAAAAAAAATAGTTTTATGAATGATTAATGAACTTATAAACCTTTAACTTATTGTTATTTCTGAAATGTCTTAATAAAATTGACTTTGTATACTTCTGTTTCTCAATAAACCTTGTAACATTTGGCTTTGCCAAATTATAATTTAAAACTTTCAAAATAAACAAACCAAAACTTTGACTACACAAGATAGACTCAAAGGAACTAATCAAAATTCCAAACTTCATGGACAACTGACTGATTCATATAAATAATCATGGACTTTTAATAAAAGTGAATGTGCCTGAACATATACTGATAGTTAATTAACTAAAAGAAGTCTTCAATTATTGGTAATTAGAAATACAACTTAGTAAGCCATACCTATTATTGCTAAGCAATGTTTCATCAATAAATTACAATTTCAAACTAAGCAAACCAACACTGGGACAATGGCAAAATGTGGAAACATCAATTATATAGCTCATCATTCCTCAGACAAATATTGCCATAATCAAAACTAATTATTATAATTTAAAACTTTCACAATAAACCAACAAACTATATAAAGACAGAAGAACTTATCAACATTGTGGAAACTATGCTTGAACAACAAAATTAAAGGGAAATAAAGCATTAACAGGTATCTAATGACTAATAAAGTCCAAAAGGGCCCTCCAGGAAGCCCAATCGAAATCCTAAACTATTTCTCCAATTTTAATTCTGTTTGCGACATTCGATTCAGCTTGCCAAAGTGTACTTATGATATAAATTTATACAAAATCCGTTCATAAATAACTCGTCTATGGAGTTTTTAAACTTTAAAATAGGTACTTCTGGTACTCAAAGGGTTAACGGACAAAAACAATGCAAAATGATAGCAGAGTTACTGTACTGTCAAAATGTGTCAATCAAACTATATAAAATAAACATTCGGGAAACTAACATAATATCCAAACAAGACAATTATTGATATAAGCACAAAGAAACTAGCAACAGCAGACCGACTACCAAAGAAAAAGGAGCAACAACAGGAGGCATTTCACAAGTAGAGAAAATATTAAAGTAAGCTATTCAAGAACCCATCAAATATATACCCATACATAAGCAAAATCTATTTTTTTTTTCTATGTAAGTGAGGGAGACAAAAAGCAAAACTGCCTGTAGCGAATGTCTTCCTCAGAGTTGAAAGAGTGACGGAACCAAAATGCCAGGACACACGGAGCAATTAAAGTTATAAGAACAGGGAAATACTGATTTTGGGAGTTCCAATGATACAGCAAACCACTCAAATCAAGCCATACTGAAAAACTAACCAATATATAAAGTACCCAAGCAAAGAACAATAATCAAAATATTCACAAGTATACATCAACCATAGAAATGCATAAAATTAGTACACGACAAAGTACAGTGGTGCTAATAAGTCATGTCTCGGCACCAAGTATATTTTGATCAATAATTGGTATCAGCAATACCCAAGCTTCATTTCTTCATATCGAGTGATATATACAACATGTTCCTACACTTACCCACCCTATTCAGCATCTGACAGACATTAATACAGCACAAAGCGAGCCAAACGTAATGACAGCTGGGACATGACTTATTAGCGCCACCGTACACGACAAAGTACAACAAAGCCAACAACTGTAGATAATAATAATAGGCTGGTACTGTATTGTACGAGCGCCAATTCTCAAAGATGATTCACGAGCGCTCGCATTAACTTAAATTTTTTCAAACAAAACAATATATGTTTATAGTCCATCGGTACAGTAACTATGATCCCGCAGTATCATAAGCCTTCAGAAATAGGTGCGACTTCACTGGTTTATTAAAAGCATCAACACAAGTCAACTGCTTAAGTAACTGGAAGTTGATTGAATAGACGCAATTGATGGAACATACATTATGATAAACTAAGCAACCAAAAACAAAACAATTATGAATACAGTATACAGTACTTACATTATGAATACAGTATACAGTACTTACATTATGAATACAGTATACAGTACTTACATTATGATTACAGTATACAGACTTACATTTCTTAAAGCAGTAGAGGCCGGGACCAGGCAGCCATACCACCACGGCAAAAGCTAACAGATTGTTGCTACATCATGGGAACACTTGACCTGAAAAGAAAAGAAAATATATGTAACAACTTGCATTTTATTCCTAAAGTTAGTCAGTAGCCAATTTTAATATCATCCAAAACTGGGACGACACAATATAAAGACAAAAAAACAACTAATCAAAGTCATCAGTATGTGGAACAAAATATTTAGCAAAAAATAATATTAAACAATACACAAAACAGAAATTCCTCACTTAACCCCTTCACCACCATTATTATTTTCATCGTATTCTGGATTTATGTATGTACACTCGGTACAAAAAGTATCTGCACCCCTACGCTGATCATCAGGTGTGTACAACTCGATAGGGTTGGTACCGTCTGCCTGCAACTATATCCGTGTGTCAGAGACGATCGGATATAGTTGCAGGCAGAGGTACCTCAGCTGTTAGTACGTTTGGCTCGCTCTGTGCTGTATTAATGTCAGTCAGATGTTGAATAAGGTGGTTAAGTTGCAGGGAACTTGTTTGTATATCTCCCTTGAAATGAAGACATTGTGTTTAGATGTTGCAGATACCAATTATTGATCAAATTATACTTGGTGCCGAGACATCACTTATTAGGCCGACTGTACATTAGGCAACATGGACTTGGAACAACAAAATCTTGCCATAACACTATACAACAACAACAACAACAACAACACACCTACCATGAGAGTCATGTTGTGCTGAAACAGTTGCATCCGATGGTCCCAGAAGTAGTGTCCCTCTTGTGGTTGTGTCATAAATGGTTGTACATCTTGGAACCCACCACCAATCTGTAGAGGTTATAATGTAGTTAGCTTTCATTTATAGATAATTTATAGATAATTTGTCAAGTTTTACATTGTAAACTCAATACTACATTAATGTCACCACATGTACAGTTGCCCACATAAGTTCAGTTCCTCCCTGTGATCTTAAGCTTAAAAACAGTAACCCCAAGACCCCCTTCGAGATCAATTTCCCCATTTTTCGGTAATTGCAGACTGGCTATCGTTCGGCAACAACACTTCGTCATCTGCAGGACACTAAAAGGTCTTAACAATGCCAAACTAATGGAGAAAATTTCTTAAATTCTCAACACTAATAGGACTAACTTCATCATCATCATCATCTCCGACGCCTTGCTTCCCCCTGGAAACCCCCACTAGAGGATGGCCATGACAGAAACGTCTCCAAGCTACTTTGTCAAGACATGCCTCCTTTGCCCGTGCCACAATGCCCCTTCCACTACGTGGAAGTTTTTCTTCAATATATTTTTCCACTTTCTTTTCCCATACCATAGGTGGTCTTCCACGACTAGCGGTTCCACTCACCTGACTCCCATATATCTTTCTTGGCATTCTGTCTTCATCCATTCTCTGAACATGACCATACCACCTCAGAGTACTTCTCTTTATCCACTCAACCACACCACAATCAATGCCCAAAGCCTGCTCTTCCGTTCCAAAGGACTAGTACACTTCCCTATTACTTGGCCCATCTAGCCTATTCATGCCAGCTGCCATTCTGAAAAAGCTCATCTCCACAGCTCTTAGTTTGAGAGGTCCTCGTCACTTGCCGGTCCATGTCTCGCTTCCATACGAGAGTGTTGGGAGCAGCAGACTGTTTCTCAGTGACTTTTTGACTTCCTGGCTAACCATTCTTCCTTTGAGAATACTATCAAGTTCTCCAATCACTTTTCTCCCTTGCATTTTTTATCTCTTTTATCTCACTCTCCATTTTACCATATTTGCATAGTACAGCTCCCAAATACTTGAAACTTTCAACCTCTTCTAGTACGCTTCATTTTTCAATTTTATTTTACAACTTTTCTTGTGTTCTTTCTTGATTCTATATTGTTCCTTAAAATCTATAGTTTCATGCATTCTTCTCTCAAACACCATTACCTTACATTTCCCTACATTGACCTTTAACTTTCTCTTTTCACATACCCTGTCAAAGTCAGTGACCACTCTCTGAAGTTCTTCAGCATTTTTCCGCTAACAGGACTGCATCGTCCGCATATAGGCATGTTAAAATCTTCCATGTTCTTCTCTCTGATTCCAGTCTAGCTCCCACACCCATTGATACAGCCCTACATTCCCTAATCACTCCATCCATGTATATATTGAACAACCAAGCTGACATGACACATCCCTGTCTTACACCTACATTGACCTCAAAACTTTCACTTAACTTATCCCCTACCTTCACATTTGCCATTGCATTCCTATAAAAAGATTTTACTGCCATTAGCAACTTTCCTCCCACACCATATACTGTTTAAACACATCCCACAGGCCCCTCCCAGTCTACTTTGTCGTAGGCTTTTTCCAAATCCATGAATGCTGCATAGAGTTTTCTGTTTTTGGCAAGATACTTCTCTACCAACAATCGCATTGAGGCTATCTGGTCAACGCAGCCCCTGCCCTTTCTGAAACCTCCCTGTTCCTCGCCTATTTTGTCATCCGTTATCTTCTGTAGCCTCTGTGTTACTACTCTTGCGTGTACCTTTCCAGGTATGCTAAGCAAGCTAATTCCCCTATAATTCTTACACTCTTCTTTACTACCCTTCCCTTTGTACAAGGGTACTATCACTGATTTCCTCCAGTCCTCTGGTACACTTTCCTTTTCCCATGCTAATTTACATAACCTATGCATTATGTCAACAGCTTCTTCTCCTCCATATCTCAGCATTTCACCTGGGATGTTATCTACTCCAGCAGCTTTGCCCATTTTAAGTCTATTGATTGCTTCTTTTACTTCTTCTCTGCTTATCTGGCTTTCAACTACCCTGTTTATTCTACCTCTCTCTCCATTCCTATGGATGAGATCTTTGCCTTCTCCCTACTCTTTCCAGCTAAGCTACTAAAATTATCTTTTCCATACTTTCACCACACCATCACCCTCTACCACTTCCCCATTCATGTCCCTCATCCTACCACCTGAGACACACTCAGTCTTCTTCCCTCTGGCTTCTTTCCACAGCTCTGTAGTATGCTTTCCTGTCATTCAGAAACTGTTCACTAATCTTTCTCCCACATGCCTCATGCTGTCTTCCTTTTAGCGTCTTGTATCGCCCTCTTCACTCTTTGTTCAAATGTTTATATTCTTCTTTCCTCGCATCTCTAGTTTTCTCTAGGTATATTCTTTTGCAGCATACTCTTTCTGAACTCTTTCTTCTTTTCCACTATTTCTTCTATCTCTTTACTAAACCATGCGTTACCTTTCTTCTTCCACATTTTAAAGGTTTTCTTCCCACATACTTTCTCAGCTGCTTTAATCATGGAGTCTCTTGTACCTAAATTAAAATGTAAAACTTGCAAACTAAACAAACCAAACATTGGGACAAGGACAATATAAAGTCAAATTAAATTATCAAAATCGCTATGTGGAAACAACGCTTACTAAAATGAAAACTATTAAATAAAAGAACACAATCATAACTTAGGCGACCCAATGTGACGACATCCAGGTAAGCCAACTTACAAACATAACAAATCATCAATGATTACAATTAAAATGTAAAACTTGCAAACTAAAATAAAAACTTGGACAAAGACAATATAAAGGCAAAATAACTAATCAAAATCGATATGTGGAAACAACGTTTACTATAATAACATTTATGAAATAAAAAATACACAATCCACCACATAGGGTGTACATTACTACATGAGCAAGTTAATCTGTTTCCCAAGCAAACTAATCGCACACATAACAACGCACTATCGTCACATTCAAGGAATTAGTCAATTTGGGAAGCCCGGTACATTCTGGTAAATTTTTACTAAACTCTGCATGAATAAAGAAACTACAAAATATTCTATTGAAATCAAATTTGCAACCTCACAAGACATTAACAATAGTAAAAAATACAAATAGCACTCACTAACGATAGTGCTATCTGGTAGGTACCTGTAAGCATAGCATGCCTCAAGTGACCCCTATCAATAACTACCCTACAAATAACCTACATTTATCATACAAATAAACTAAGGAAATCACAAAAGCAAGCAATTGATACTATCGACAATGAATAGATATAATATAATAAAGACAAATAATTGCAAAATATGAAGAAGCAACAACCGATTTTAAAAACAAATTAAATATTCATGGGACATTAATTTTGATGATACCGATGGAAATAACATAACAATACTATTTCGTGCACTCTTCAAAATTCTAGTTTGTCACTGAAAATATTCTTAAAATTGTCTGTTCAATTACCGGTATGCACGGACGGACGCATTATTTTTAGCCATACATTTTCACGATGATAATATTATTTTTATTAATCTCACCACCACACCCCCAATGAAATTAATTAAAGTATATATGATCCACCGGGATTCGAACCCGGGTTATCACACACATATTTTTGCCACCTTAACCATTACACCACCAGGACGGTTAAAGGTTTATGCACACGCCTACGACTTATTATCCATTCTCGAATACTGGATATTAATCTAATCATGTTCATACTCCCAACCGCACTATGGTAGCCTACTGTTTAACCCGGCAAGCGCGATAGGCCTAACGGAAGGCTTCCTATAGGGAACGCGATAGGCCTCACGGAAGCAGGACCATAAAAAAAGCTTTCCAAAAAAAAAAAAGGGCCTATCAAAAAAAAAAAAAATTGTCTCTAGGTGAGATAATTCCCCTCCAGTACTCATCCATGTAAATCTCACCCACCCCCCTCCCCTCCTTCCCCACCTTATTCCCCCCTCAATTATCACCTATTTTCCCTCTTATTATCATCATTTATCGGTTATTTTTCTCTCCCGCGATAATGTAGCACAAGTGGGTTGCAGAAAAGATCGATATGTACCACACACACACCAGCCCAGACCGCCCCGCTCTCCTCAGTTACCTCACAGACAGCGAGAGAGGAGGGTTGACTGTAGTTCTCTCTCGCCTGACATTACGACCGGGTGGCCAATATCTTCGGTTTTCACCACCCAAATGCTTTTCCCACTTATTTTAGCACTCTTGAAGGTTCATATATACATCATATATGTAAAATAAAAGCATACCGAAAACAAATAATGGTCTATATTGTAAATATAACGAATTCTGTCAGAATCCAAGGCTAGAAATACACAAATAACTACCCTAGCTCCTAGGGCTATTTAGCGCTTAACAGGTTAAGTGAGAGGAAAGAATATTCATGGGGCACAGATCATATAGACCGGCCTCTCGAAGAAATATCCCTAAACCTACTAATAATATTATTTTTATTAATCTCACCACCACACCCCCAATGAAATTAATTAAAGTATATATGATCCACCGGGATTCGAACCCGGGTTATCACACACATATTTTTGCCACCTTAACCATTACACCAGAGGTTTTAATTTTTTTCCTAACTGAAACTAATAAAATACCCTTTCCTCGTTTTATGTATGTATAATAAAGTGTATAAAATATTATTCTTATGGCGCGTAGGGGTAGACCTAGAACTATGTTGGATCAAGTACTGTACTTCAGTCCGATCTAAAAACTAAAACAAACGTGAAAACAAATGCAGCCCTGCCGCCATTTAGGATGCGAGACTAACATTCTCCGTGGACAAAACGGTCTTTAAACTTGTATGTATGGTCAAAAACAGACCGAGAGTTAATATTTTCCACCCGACGGCCCTATTACTGTACAGTATATGAGCAGAAAATTACCATTTTAAATTATATATATATACAGTAGCCTACAGTATATTCCAATATTGTTTAGAAAATATTTTTATGAACCTTCGAAAACTAAAACCAATAAGTGTGTGTTTCGTATTACAAACGTATATAGTAGCTATATAGTTATTTTGTGAGGTTCCAAAATATATCGTGTTTGAGTGCGGAAACTCGCCACGTGATGCATACGGTTGTTGTTGTTGTTGTTGTTCCCTAAGCTGCCTGGCCGAACAGCCCCGAGTCCCTGAGGAAGGCCACGGCCACGATCGGGCTTTCCCACAGAGCTCTCATTGAGTGTAGGTTGTGTTGTTGGCGTAAGTGGTTGTGTGAAATGCAGTCTTCTATGATGTGTTTAATGGTATGGGGTGCTGTGTTACATCCCGGGCAGGCGTCGACAACGGAGTCATCCAGTCTCTTCTGATAGCTCAGGAGAGCTGGATGGTGTCCGCATCTCAGCCTGGCCAGGTGGACTCTGTCCTCGCGAGGGAGGGAGGATTCGGAAGGATGGATTTCGGGAGGTCGTGCATGCAGCTGCGTGTTGTCTGTGAGTGAGTGGATGGATTGGCGAGAGATATGAGTATGGATGTGCTTCTGGAAGTTGGTTCGGGGTGGGCAGGGAGGGAGAGAGGACAATAATTGTGTGTGATACCGTGTGCTGGGTGTTGTTTTGATATTTCTTGGTGTCTGTGGGTGTGTTGCCATGTAGTTTAGTGGGTGGTCTTGGTTCGTGGAGGCTGCTGCCAGGAATTGAGTGCCTCTCATGTCCAGATGGTCTTTGACTTTGAGGATTTTGGTTTCTTGATGTAGATGATCTGTGGGTGCAGTAGCTGTGCAGCCTGTAATGATCTTCAGGGCTTTGTTTTGAATCGTCTGTAAGGTCTTATGTGTTTCAGCTAGGTTAGAAGCCCAGGCTGGGCTTGCGTATTCCATTACTGATCTTATGTATTGTTTATATACTGTGGTGGTAGTTTCTTTGTTGTGTCCAAATTTTGTGTGAGCAAGTGACCTGAGGGCGTTAAGTCTGGGTGTCAGTTTCTTTTTAATGTTTGTGGTGTGCTGTTTGAATGTCATATGAGTATCATATGTTACTCCTAGGATTTTGGGTGTGTGTGTATGTGTTAGGGGTGTGTTGTTTATGGTGAGTTGAGGGATGTATTCGTGTTCACCTGTCCAGCTTGTGATACGGTAGTAAAGTACGGTTAAGGCGATTATTGTGGGTGAAAAACAAGCGATAGTACAAACATTTGGTGGCACAACTTGTGAATCGGCCAGGATAGACAATTTGATTAACCCGTCCAGTACCGGTGACGTCTTTTAAACTTTATTCTGGCTTTATTCTGGAATGTCGGTGCCAGTATCCTACGTTCAAATCGTTAGAGTACAGTACCACATACATGTATTTACTTCTTTCATTGATTTCATTCATTAGGTTTATTTGCAAGTTAATTGGTGGGTTGGTGATAATATGATATTATATATTCTATCTATCTATCTTTGCCTGACGCCGTGATCCCCGAAGGGGTGGCCACGAACGAACCGCCCCCATGCACCTCTGTCCCCAGTCAGTCCGACGCCCCCTCCCCCCAACCAGCACCGCCTTCATTCATGTAGTTCCTCACTCCATCCTTCCACCTCATATTCGGTCTACCTCTCCCCTCTGTCCCTCCACCTCGCTCTCGTACACCCTCTTAGTCATTCTCTCGCTTTCCATACGTTCCATATGGCCGAACCATCTCAAGTTGTTCCTTTTCACACTTTCCAGCACATCTACCTCCACACCACACCTCCTTCTTACTTCCTCATTAGTCTGTCTATCCCTCCATGTAATTCCGCACGCACTCCTCAAGTAATTCATTTCCACTGCTCTCACTCTTGGTCTGAGTCTCTCAACCAACGTCCATGCTTCGCTTCCGTAAGTCAGTGTCGGGATTACCACACTGTCATGCAAGGACTTCTTCACTTCCATACTGACCACCCTATTTCTTGTTACTGCTTTTAGCGTTCCTACAACCCTCTTCCCCTGTTGTACCCTCTCCCGCACCTCTTCATCCATAGTCCCATCTTTACTCAACACACTGCCCAGATACTTAAAAGAGTTGACGATCTCCATAGCCTGACCGTTCAGCTTCACCTCACACTCTGTGACTTCACCCCTTTCGAAGACCATAACCTTGCTCTTCCCCGTATTTACCTTCAAATTCCGTTTTTCGCACACTGTTCCAAACTCATTTACCAGACCCTGCAACTCCCATTCATTATCACTCATCAGAACTGTATCATCCGCAAACAGCAGTATAGGTAGCTTCCACTCAATTCCCTCCCTTTTCAGCAATACACCAACATCCACTGCTCTTGATAGTATTTCTTTCATAACTCCATCCATATATACAGTAAACAACCACGGGGACATCACACACCCCTGTTTCAAACCAACATTCAGGTCAAAGAACTCGCTCTGCTCACTCTCCACACGTACTGCCGCCTTTGCACCCTCATACATGCTCTTCACTGCTTTCAGCAACTTGCCCTCTACTCCGTATATTCTAAGTACTTTCCACAAACCTTCTCTATCCACTCTGTCATAGGCCTTCTCCAAGTCCATAAAGGCAACATACACCTTTTGTTTCTTCTCCAGATACTTCTCCACAACACAATTCAGGGTAAAAATCTGATCTACACATCCTCTTCCCTTCCTAAAGCCTCCCTGCTCGTCGCCTATCCATTTCTCCGTTCTCACTCTCACTCTCTCAATCACTACCCTACTGTATACCTTCCCTACTACGCTTAGAAGACATATTCCTCGGTGGTTACCACACACTCCTCTTTCCCCTTTGCCCTTATATAGGGGGACTATTATGCCAGTCTTCCAGTCATCGGGTGCACTCCCCTTCTCCCATGCTAGTTTGCACATTTTCCATACCCATTCTATCACTATCTCACCACCATACCTCAACATTTCCCCACACACTCCATCTGTTCCTGGTGCTTTCCCCAACTTCACTCTTTTCATGGCTTCCCACACTTCTGACCTCCTGATCCCCACCTCCTCCTCCACTACTTCTCTTCTTCTCCCTCCCATACCATATCCAGCTATGTTTGCTGGCTCTTCATTCCTTTCAATATATTATATATTCTGTTTACTAATTACAGTACTGTAAAAGAGTTTGAGGGACGTTTATGATTTAGACTGACTATCATTTTTCTAGGCCCAAGACTTTATTCAGTTTAGTAAAGACCTTGCAGTTACCGGCCTACAGGCCTACCCTATTTACGACGTCTCAATTTTCCCTTTTAACACATCAGTGATGATATGCTGCATAGAAAAGTTCAATCTTAAAGCCAAAAGAAAATAAGACTAGTTCCCGGGAAGAAAATATGCCTATAGAAATAAGATGGGAGTTCCAGTTAGAACTTAACAATATATTCCAAGCTCTCAACAGCAATGAAAATTACATCAACAAAGTAAACGAAAACCTAACATTAACAATTACACAAACAGCAGAAAAGATAGGGAACACAAATACCAGTAAAGAAAGCAAGTACTCACAGACTCGTGTAAATCTAATAAAATGAAGAAAAGCAATGGAAATCAAAACAAAGAGATGAAATAGAGAGAGCAGAACTAAACGAGCTAATCAACAAACAACGATGGAAATCAAAACAAAGAGATGAAATAGAGAGAGCAGAACTAAACGAGCTAATCAACAAACGACGATGGAAATCAAAACAAAGAGATGAAATAGAGAGAGCAGAACTAAACGAGCTAATCAACAAACAACGATGGAAATCAAAACAAAGAGATGAAATAGAGAGAGCAGAACTAAACGAGCTAATCAACAAACGACGATGGAAATCAAAACAAAGAGATGAAATAGAGAGAGCAGAACTAAACGAGCTAATCAACAAACGACGATGGAAATCAAAACAAAGAGATGAAATAGAGAGAGCAGAACTAAACGAGCTAATCAACAAACGACGATGGAAATCAAAACAAAGAGATGAAATAGAGAGAGCAGAACTAAACGAGCTAATCAACAAACGACGATGGAAATCAAAACAAAGAGATGAAATAGAGAGAGCAGAACTAAACGAGCTAATCAACAAACGACGATGGAAATCAAAACAAAGAGATGAAATAGAGAGAGCAGAACTAAACGAGCTAATCAACAAACGACGATGGAAATCAAAACAAAGAGATGAAATAGAGAGAGCAGAACTAAACGAGCTAATCAACAAACGACGATGGAAATCAAAACAAAGAGATGAAATAGAGAGAGCAGAACTAAACGAGCTAATCAACAAACGACGATGGAAATCAAAACAAAGAGATGAAATAGAGAGAGCAGAACTAAACGAGCTAATCAACAAACGACGATGGAAATCAAAACAAAGAGATGAAATAGAGAGAGCAGAACTAAACGAGCTAATCAACAAACGACGATGGAAATCAAAACAAAGAGATGAAATAGAGAGAGCAGAACTAAACGAGCTAATCAACAAACGACGATGGGAATCAAAACAAAGAGATGAAATAGGGAAAAGCAGGACTAAACGAGCTAATCAACAAACGACGATGGAAATCAAAACAAAGAGATGAAATAGAGAGAGCAGAACTAAACGAGCTAATCAACAAACGACGATGGAAATCAAAACAAAGAGATGAAATAGAGAGAGCAGAACTAAACGAGCTAATCAACAAACGACGATGGAAATCAAAACAAAGAGATGAAATAGAGAGAGCAGAACTAAACGAGCTAATCAACAAACGACGATGGAAATCAAAACAAAGAGATGAAATAGAGAGAGCAGAACTAAACGAGCTAATCAACAAACGACGATGGGAATCAAAACAAAGAGATGAAATAGGGAAAAGCAGGACTAAACGAGCTAATCAACAAACAACGACGGGAAGAAGAAAGAAAAGAAGCATGGACTTAGTTGAAGAAACTATTAGGAACGGAAAAAGCCTCAAACTAACACAACATAAACTAGCCTTAGGTAAGCAACAAATTAATCCTTTGAGAGACAGCAATGGTGAAATAATAAACTGTACACAACAAATAACAAAGTTCTAAGAAAACAGTTCCATCAAATGATTCAACAACAGACACAGGCAAGGTCCCACATATATCTGTAGATGAGGTAAGGTCTGCCTTAAACAAAATGAAAAGTGGAACATCTCCAGGAGATGATGGAGTAACAAGAGATCTTCTGAAGGATGCAGGAGAAGAGGTCTAATGTAGCTCAGCTGTTCACCCAATGTTTGTGTGAGCGGGATGTTCCAGAAACTTGGTGCAATGCAATAGTGATTCTACTTCACAAAAAAGGCGACAAGAAAGATCTCGGTAAGTACCGTCCCATTAGTTTATCAGTTATTTACAAGTTGTTCTCAAAAATCCTCACAAATACACTGTAGGTTAGGTCAAATTATAGATGAAAATCAATCTGTAGGTTAGGTCAAATTATAGATGAAAATCAATCTGTAGGTTAGGTCAAATTATAGATGAAAATCGATCTGTAGGTTAGGTCAAATTATAGATGAAACCCAATCTGTAGGTTAGGTCAAATTATAGATGAAAATCAATCTGTAGGTTAGGTCAAATTATAGATGAAAATCAATCTGTAGGTTAGGTCAAATTATAGATGAAAATCAATCTGTAGGTTAGGTCAAATTATAGATGAAAATCAATCTGTAGGTTAGGTCAAATTATAGATGAAAATCAATCTCGGGAACAGGCAGGATTTACAACTGGATATTCAACCATGGATCAGTTGCATACGATGAACCAGCTAATAGAGAAAACCTCGGAGTATAATAAACCTCGGAGTATAATAAACCTCGGAGTATAATAAACCTCGGAGTATAATAAACCTCTTTGTTTAGCTTTTGTAGACTACGAAAAGGCATTGGATTCAGTAGAGATAACAGCTATACCAAACTTGCTACATGAACAACAAATTAATGAAACATATATAAAACTCTTAAGAAAATATACAGTATACGCAAAAGGCACTGCTGTGGTCCGATTACACAGACACAAAGAAAATAAAGATTGGGAAAGGAGTGAGGCAGGGAGACACAATCTCACCCAAGCTGTTCACAGCTTGTCTTGAAGGGGTTTTCAGAACATTTTCATGGGAATCAAACGGAATTAATGTAGACGGGGAATACCTTAACCATCTCCAATTTGTAGATGACTTTGTATTAATTTAAGATAATGCAGAAAAACTCCAAGATATGCTCAATAATCTCAATAAAGAAACTCAAAATAAGTCTAAAAATGAACAGGAGTAAAACCAAAGTTATGTACAATGATAAGGCTCAACGCAGAATAATTAGGATTGATAACAATATTCTAGAGGAAGTAGAAGAATACCCAAGTAATGAAACTAACAAAAGACAATGAACATGAAATAGTAAGGCGAATCACTCTAGGATGGAAAGCATTCGGCAAACAGAAGAACATCATAAAAAGTACACTACCAATATGCCTTAAACATAAAGTATATAACCAGTGTGTGCTACCAACCATGATCAATGGATCTGAAACTTGGAAACTAACAAAACCAATGGAGAATAAGCTTAGAAGTGTGCAAAGAGCAATGGAAAGATCAATGCTAGGAATAACACTTAGAGATAGGAAGAGAGCATCGTGAGTTGTTGTTGTTGTTCCCCAAGCTGCCTGGCCGAACAGCCCCAAGGCCCCGAGCAAGGCCAAGGCCATAACCGAGCGCCCCCACAGAACCCTCCCTGCCGACCACAATAAAGCCTGGGTGACCGAAGCCACTCCATGGCGGGGAGCTGAGGAGGGCGACAGAAACGCCCGGGAAACCAAAGCCCCACCCTGTGCCCCTCAGCAATTATGAAGAGAAAGCTGAGGGGCAAAGGAAAAAATGTGATGCTTTGGCTTCCAATCTTGGTAGATTGGGAGGTCAATCCACGGAAGAGACGCCGTCACTTGAGATCTAGAAAATATATAAGTAAAAGGAACAGTCAGAGTAAGCTATGAGTATGGCAGAGATCGCTCAGTTCTCACTCTGATAGACCAGCCCATCACCACACAAATAAAAGTAGTTGTGAGGAGCTGCAAGGGGATTTAGATAAAATATACGAATGGAGCACCAAGTGGAAAATAAAATTTAATATAAGTAAATGTCATGTGTTAAATATGGGAACAAGTGTGAATAGACCAAATTGGGAGTACAGGATGGGAGACAATATAATTAGCAAGGCCGAAAAATAAAAGGACTTAGGGTTGATTATACAAGATAACTTGTCGCCAAAGAAACATATTAACAAGCTCTTTAGCAGAATGTATGCAATGGCAGGGAATATGAAAGTTGCTCTGAACTACTTGGATGAGAACAGGTTAGCGAAAATTATAAAAAGTATGATTAGACCAAGACTGGAATATGCAGCAGTGGTGTGGTCCTCGCATCTTAACCCTTTCAGACTCATATGACGCAGAGGTTGCCAGATTAGCAATAAGAAATAGAGTTCTCTCACTCTTATAATTACCTCTCCATAATTAGTTTTCTGCCCACAGCTAACTCAAAGACAACTACAGAGGTTGAAGTAACTAAACTAAAGGTTTCTAAATACCCCTGATGGTAACAAAGGCTTTAAAGTATCCCTAATAGGCTCAAAATTGCGTCATATGTCGGAGAGGGTTAAAAAACATATTCACAAGTTAGAAAGAATCCAGAGAGCAGTTACTAGATTGGTTCCAAGTCTCAGAGAACTGCCATATGAAGGGAGGCTAGACAAATTAAATCTACCGAGTCTAAAGGAGAGGAGAGAGAAGGAGACATGATAATGATGTACAAATGCACGCTAGGGCCGGAGAGGCTGGATAAATCTGGAGTCACACGAGCCTTTTTTCGAGCAATTTTTACGGGCAATTATGGTCTGGAAGTTTAAAAAATTACACTTTATCAGAATTCAGCCGCGTAACATAATCTACCTTCAGTCTTAGCAGGCAGATGTGCACACATATCTTTTGCCGGTCAGTCATCTAGCATTAGAAATTTCCCAAACGGAGTCCCGCAAGGATCCGTCCTGTCGCCCGCACTCTTCAATCTGTACATGCATGATATAAATACACCAAATTCACCCCAAATAACCATAGCCTCCTACGCAGACGACATAACACTCACAAGCACGCACCAAAACCCAGACACAGCAACAAAACTCCTTCAAGACTATCTCGACACATTACACGAATGATGCACTACAAACACTCAATTTAGCCCCAGCTAAATCCACTGCAACCCTCCTCACAAGCTGGACAGGAGAGCACGATTACGTCCCGGGACTCAACATAAACAACACACCCCTAACACACACACACACACACACACACACACATGGATGGATTTTGAAAGAATGTGCTGACGAACTAGTGAAACCCTTAAATGAGATAATGAAATACTCTCTGGAAGTGGGAAAATTACCAATGGACTGGAAGAGAGCCAACATTGTACCGATTTATAAAGGTGGGAACAGGGAACATCCATTGAATTATCGACCTGTGTCACTTACTAGTATAGTGTGCAAAATCTGTGAGAAAATAATTAAGAAAAGATGGATGATTTATTTGGAAAAGAATAATCTACTATCTAACAGGCAATTTGGATTCAGGGAGGGTACCTCATGTGTTACAAATCTACTCAGTTTTTATGACAGAGTGGTTGACATATTACAAGAGAGAGATGGATGGGTGGATTGCGTATATATTGACATGAAGAAAGCTTTTGACAGAGTATCGCATAGCAGGCTGAAGTGGAAATTAAAAGAGTATGGAGGGATTCAGGGTAGTTTGTTAAATTGGATGGAGGACTATCTTTCAGGGAGACAGATGAGGACTACTATCAGAGATAAATTTTCTACGTGGAAAGATGTCACAAGTGGAGTTCCGCAGGGAGCGGTGCTGGCTCCCATAATGTTTCTAATATACATTAATGACATGTCAAAGGATATAAGTGCATATATGAATATGTTTGCAGATGATGCCAAGATCATGAAGCATATAGAAGATGAAAACAGTGGTAGGGAATTACAGAGGGATTTGGATAGGATAGATCAATGGAGCAAGAAGTGGAAAATGGAATTTAACACAAATAAATGTCATGTAGTGGAAATGGGAGTAAGTAAAAGAAGGCCACATATGGAATATAAGTTAGGAGAAAACACTATTAACCCATCAGAGAAAGAAAAGGACTTAGGGATAACTGTTAGGAGTGATCTTTCACCTGAGAATCATATTAATAAGATAGTGGGAGAAACATATGGACTGCTAAACAGAATAAAAATAGCATTTAACTATATAAACGAGGAGATGCTGGAGAAAATAATAAAAACATTGGTGAGACCAAGACTGGAGTATGCGGCAGTGGTGTGGGCACCACATCTAAAAAAGCATATAAAGAAGTTGGAGAAGGTTCAGAGAGCTGCAACTAGGATGATACCAGAACTGAGAGAATTACCATATGAGGAGAGATTAAAGAAATTAGATTTACCATCTCTAATGGATAGGAGGGAGAGAGGCGATATGATTATGATGTACAAATGTGTGAGAGGACTCGAAAAGGTGGACAAGAAGGGTTATATTGTGAAAGATAATGGTAGAACTAGGGGGCATAGATATAAGCTAATGAAAGGAAGATGTAAAGGAGATGTGAGAAAGTATAGTTTCCCTTACAGAAGTATAAGTAAATGGAATCAGTTGGAAGAGGAAGTGGTGTGTGCCAAAAACATTCATATTTTTAAGGCAAAGTTAGATAATTGTAACTCAGGAAGCGGGACAATACGAGCCTAAAAAGCTCAACTCCTGTATACTACAAATAGGTAAATACAAATAGGTAAATACACACAAAATCTTAGGAGTAACATACGACACCCAACTGACATTCAAACAGCACACCACAAACACGAAAAAGAAACTGACACCCAGACTTAACGCCCTCAGATCACTTGCCCACACGAAATTTGGACACAACAAAGAAACCACCACCACAGTCTACAAACAAAACATAAGATCAGTTATGGAATACGCAAGCCCGGCCTGGGCTTCTAACCTAGCTGAAACGCATCATAAGACCTTACAGACTATTCAAAATAAAGCCCTTAAAATCATCACAGGATGCACAGCTACTACACCCACAGATCACCTACATCAAGAAACCAAAGTCCTAAAAGTCAAAGATCATCTAGACATGAGACACTCAATTCGTGGCAGCAGCCTCCACGAATCAACACCACCCACTACACTACATGGCAACACACCCACAGACACCAAGAAATATCAAAACAACACCCAGCACACGCTATCACACACAAATACTGTCTTCTCTCCCTCCCTGCCCACCCCAAACCAACTTCCAGAAGCACATCCATACTCATATCACTCGCCGTTCCATCCACTCACTCATAGACAACACGCAGCTGCAAGCACGACCTCCCGAAATCCATCCTTCTGAATCCTCCCTTCCTCGCGAGGACAGAGTCCACCTGGCCAGGCTGAGATGCGGACACCATCCAGCTCTTCTGAGCTATCAGAAGAGACTGGATGACTCCGTCATCGACACCTGCCCGGGTTGTAACACAGCACCCCATACCATAAAACACATCATAGAAGACTGCATTTCACACAACCACTTACGCCAACAACACAATTTACACTATTTGAGAGCTCTGTGGGAAAGCCCGACCGTGGCCGTGGCCTTCCTCAAGGACTCGGGGCTGTTCAGCCAGGCAGCTTAGGGAACAACAACAACAACCTTCAGTCTACTTACCGATACCAGTGCGAAAAAGTCCCGAAATATTACGAGAAAAAAATTGCTCATGGAAAATTGACGGAAAAAGCGCTCGTGTGACAGCGGCTTAAGGATATAATAATTATGGATACAGGAATAACTAGAGGCCACAGCTACAAAGTAAAAAAGCTACCTACAAGAACGACATTAGGAAGTTTAGCTTCCCCTATAGATGTATTGACAAATGGAATAGGCTAGAGGAGGGAGCTTAGCTCAACTCCTGTAAACTACAATTAGGTAAATACACTCTCAATCCTTTTACATTACCACATATCCTTCCTAAGCTTAATAAAATTGTCTAAATGTAGCTGAAATCAAATAAAAACAAGTCACAATCACTGAAAGGGTTAAATGTACATATGTATGTATATATTCACGCAAATACCCCATAGCTAAGGGGTGGCCGACTCCAGACAGAAAGGGTAAAATAGGCGAGTCCCAATTTATGCTCCTGACTGTACTATCAATATTCAGTGGACATCAAGGGAGATGCTAAATATTTTATGCTGAACATATGTAAAGAAAAATGCCAAGTCATGACATCATAAATTTTAAGGGAGTACAAGGAGATTCCCCTTCATATTTTTGTTTATGTCCATGTCTAAAAAGCCTGAATTTGAATGTCTTTGTTCTTCTGGTGTATAAGTATAGATTTTCATCCTTTTACAGTCCAGTACAGTCATGCTTTTACAGTACAGTACAGTCATGCTTTTACAGTCCAGTACAGTCATGCTTTCGGTAACACGGTTAATTTGTCCTTTCAAAGCACAGTGTTGTAAAATTCTCCGACTCAACGAGACAGAGAAAGGGGTAAGGGAACGCGTCAGTGGTCCAGGACCCTAAGAATTGGAACTTTTGGAAGGTTTCTGTTCGGGCTCTGCCTCAAGTCAACCACCCCCAGCAATGGGGTATGTGCCTCACTATATACGGTACATACATATAGCAAAGTGTCACCGAAAAACGCGGTACAGAAATAACATACCAGTACCTTGTGGGAAATACATTTTTTTTGTCCCAGCCAAAATCCCAAAGTCCCCTTTTAGACCTATTTCGACTCAGCAATAGTCCCAAACTTCCCTTTTATTGATATGTAATGTACAGTTTGCTGCACAAGTCCTTGCAAAATAAACAAACCAAAATGGGAACGCCACACTATAAAGACAAAAGAATCGATCAAAATCACTGTAGAAATAACGATTTACCAAAATAAATGTTTGAAATAAAAGAACACAAAACCAGAAATGGAAATACAACTTGAAGTAAGGAATTACTGTACCGGTACTTAAATCATTATGGCATCTCACCTCAACACTGGTAGTAACTTAGGACTGTCTAGTTATATATGTTGTACTGTGCTGCAGTAAAGACTGTAGCCACCGTGTTGTGATTGCTGTGCACTGTGTGCAGTACTGTGATTGTACCATGGAAGCCACATTCACTGTGGACGGTTGCGGTCTTTAAACCCGTATGTATGTATGTATGTATGTATGTATGTATGTATAAGTACATGTACGGCCGTGCTAACAAGTTATGTCCCACCAGTCATTACGTTTGGCTTGCTCTGTGCTGTATTAACCTCTGAAGTGCGCACGGGGGTAAATGAAAACCTCCCCCTGTGCTGACGTATTTGAGGTTTTTCGTCACTAAAATATTCATTGTACCATTAATAGCATTAATAATTATCCATATGCGCCTATTATGGGTTGATTATAAAGGTATTAACCTGAAACAACAATAAAACGAGTGAAAACAGCGTTTGGATGGTCAAAATCGGAGATATAGCCCGCGAGTTGTATAATCTATGGGTGAGGCAAACTCCTTTCCCGCCAATTTCCCCCAAGGCCACTGAGACACAGTCGATCGATACTCTCTCTCTCTCTCTTGCACTCGATGGCCATCAGTGATGACAACACCCTGCTTGCAACTCGCTAATGTTAGCACGAAAATATACCTCAGAATAAGGGAATAATAGGGAAAATAGGTGATAACTGAGGAATAGGAGGAAAGTGGGGAAGGAGGGGAGGTAGAGGACTGAGATTTTGCATGGCCCAGGGGCCAAAAAAAAAAAAAATAAATAAATAAAAAAAAAAAAAAAAAAAAAAAAAAAATTCGATGTAAAAAGTTGATTTTTAGTTTTACTTACTCCAGAGAGTCTTCCCGCAGTCCGCCGGCCGAACTCTAAAGAGTCTTCCCGCAGTTCCCGGGTTAATGTCTGTCAGATGTTGAATAGGGTGGGCAAGTGTAGGAACATATTTGTATATTTCACACGATATGAAGAAATTATGCTTAGATATTGCTGATAACTGTACACATTATTGATCAAAACATACTTGGTGCCGAGATATCACTTATTAGCGCGACTGTACTGTGTGTGCAAGTTAGTATGTTACTACTGTTGGGTGTCAAAAAAGAGGCCCTTGTGTGGCTGGGGGAAGTTCAGAGAATTGATGCCAATCCTGACCATGAAAAGAATGCCTCTCCCCCTGAAGGGAAAGGTGTATGCCTCATGTGTTAGAAGTGCAATGACGTATGCCTCAGAAACATGGGCCGTTAAAGTAAAGGATGTCAACAGAATGGAGCGTAATGAGATGAGAATGGTGAGATGGATGTGTGGGGCCAGGCTACAGGATAGAATAACAAATGTTGAGCTGAGGAGACGTTCAGGTATAAAGAGTATTAGCGAGGTGATGCGTACAAGTTGTTGTTGTTGTTGTTGTTCCCTAAGCTGCCTGGCCGAACAGCCCCGAGTCCCTGAGGAAGGCCATGGCCACGATCGGGCTTTCCCACAGAGCTCTCATTGAGTGTAGGTTGTGTTGTTGGCGTAAGTAGTTGTGTGAAATGCAGTCTTCTATGATGTGTTTAATGGTGTACAAGTAGACTGGGATTGGTATGGACATGTGGAGAGAATGGATGAACAAAATTGGGTGAAAAAATGCAGGTCTGTGATTGTGGAGGGAGCTGCACCAAGGGGTGGACCGAGGAAGACCTGGGATCGGACTATACGCGCCGATCTCAAATCCAAGAACTTGACAAGTGAAGCAGCCCTTAACAGGGTTGCCTGGAATGCCGCCATTAGGACAAGAGACTGAAACTGCACTGATGTGTGGAACACTCAGTCTTAAAATTTTATGTATGTATTTAGTCACCATAACAATATACTGTATATACAGTTACATTTATGCTTGGAAGTTTATATTATGTCTTTGGGAGTGATAAAATTACCAAACCAATCCAAATTCATGTTCATTTTCTTGTATTTCTTCTCATAATCATTCCAGTCTTAACAGCAGATTGTCCCGGTTTGACAACCTGCTTAAAAGTACAGTATACTGTACAAGTATACATTGTTAAATCTTTCACCAAATGAACTTCACCATTTCCAAATTTATGACGGCTTTGAGTATTAGAGCACTGGATATACAGTATACCTCAGTGTACAACATTAAAATGTAAAACTTGCAAACTAAACAAAGCAAAACTTGGACAAAGACAATTATAATGTAAAACTTGAAAAATAAACAAACCAAAACTTATACGAACACAGTAAAAAAGACAAAATAACTAATCAAAATTGCTATGTGGAAACAACGCTTAAGTCAAATAATCATTTATAAATAAAATAACACAATCCACCACATAGGGTGTACATTACTACATGAGCAAGTTAATCTGTTTCCCAAGCAAACTAATAACTCATCAAAATCGCTATGTGGAAACAACGCTTACTAAAATAACATTTATGAAATAAAATAACACAATCCACCACATAGGGTGTACATTACTACATGAGCAAGTTAATCTGTTTCCAAAGCAAACTACAGTAATCGCACACATAACGCACTATCGTCACATTCAAGGAATTAGTCAATTTGGGAAGTCGCGAAAGACATACATACCGTACTACAGTAATCATAAAATGAACAATGTAAACTATTCTGCCTATCTGTCAATTAAAAAATGGGAAGGCTTTATGGCATTCAAAAAGGAGATAGGCTACTGTACTTTTTACGTGTTTAATTTCTATAAATATTTTCTATACGCAATAAATTTGTGTATCATCACCCATAATGAAAGTAATAAAGGCATCTTACTGAAAGGCATATAAAACAAAAATAAGTAAAAAAACTACTCTATAAACTTACCGTACATGCTGGTTATCGAGTGTAACTCTTGAAGTTAGGCAATTGGTAATCTCCTTCATAGAGTTCTTGTCCCAGTCAAGTCAATCTTCACCAATTCCAGAAAAACAGGGACCACTCAATCTCGTTGTATTTTCTATTTCGCGCTCTCAAACCTGTATGAGGTTAAGGATATGTTAGATTATAATGTAAAACTTGCAAAATAAACAAACCAAAACTTATACCAACACAGTAAAAAGACAAAATAACTAAATCAAAACTGCTAATGTGATTTAAGGCAAAAGTTTGGTTTATTGTTTTTCTTTTATAATCTAGTACATGCGTTAGAAGTACTGTGTGATGGTGTATGCTAGCGAAACCTGGCCTATCAATATTAAAATGTAAAACTTGCAAACAAAGTCAAACCAAAACTGGGACAAAGACAATATAAAGTCAAAACAACATATCAAAATCGCTATGTGGAAACAACACTTACTAAAATAAAATTTATGAAATGAAATAACACAATCCACCACATAGGGTGTACATTACTACATGAGCAAGCTAATCTGGTTCCCAAGCAAACTAATTGCACACATAACAACGCACTATCGTCACGTTCAGGGACTTAGTCAATTTGGGAAGTCCGGGACGTTCTGGCAAATATTACTAAACTCTGCATGAATAAACGAAACTACAATTAGTGTTAAAATGTTCATTTAAAATCAAATTTGCAACATGACAAGACATTAACAATAGTACAAAATAAAAATATTGATAAGATATATAATATTACAAAAAAAAAAATATATAGCACTCACTAACGATAGTGCTATCGGGTAGGTACCTGTAAGCATAGCATGACTCAAGTGACCCCTATCAATAACTACCCTACAAATAACCTACATTTATCGTACAAATAAACTAAGGAAATCGCAAAAGCAAGCAATTGATACTATCGACAATGAATAGATATAATATAAAGACAAATAATTACAAAATATGAAAAAGTAACATGTTTAAACAAAGAGTACTCTTTTAACAAGAACAATTAATTAAAAAATTCATCAATATTAATAATAGAAAAAGATAAACAATAAATACAAACAGACACAAAGTAAGCAGAGGTTATACAAGAAACTTCACGTTAAAAATGCTTGATTAAAATTATTGATGTCAAATTTTAGAATAGTCACAATAATTGACCCTAAAAAGATTAAATGTATGTAACAATTTACTTGCCTCATAACCTCTGTCTATTAAGAGTCTGTATAGTAACCTAGCTCTAGCCCAAAAGTCATCTACTTTAGTGCAAATTTTATGAAAGATATAAATACGATGCAACAAAATGAAATGAGGATGGTGAGATGGATATGTGAGTCTGCAATGTAAGACAAAACCCAAATGTAGAACTCAGGAGCTTAATTAAGCAAAGAGATTATTAATGAGGATATGCGTAAGAGCAGGCTTAGTTGGTGTGGACATGTGAAAAGGATGGATGACAATAATTGGGTCAAGAAAAGCAAGTACTGTATATGAACGTGGAGAGAGTCGCAAGGAGAGGTGGACCAAGAAAGACGTGGGATCAGGTAGTACAAACTATTCTCGCAGCCAAAGGACTAACTAAGAGGAGCGCCCAAGAATGAGCTGCTTGGAACTCTGCTATAAGCTGAACAAAAAGTACAGAATCATGTAATACGATACTTAGTGCAATAATTGGGCGATCGAGCGTGTGGCCCCAAACGTGTGATCTAATGCCCTGGAAAAATTAAGATATTAAAAGGCAACGTCCTTGGACTGGACAGACTCCCACTATAGTCCATTCATTTTAAGTAGGCCAGAAATTCTGACTCCTACCGTCTGGAACTTAAAATAGGCTAGAACAAATGGGCTGTAAATTTCCACACCTATTCCCTGTCTGACTCTTACCAAATGGTAGAAACATTAGTCCCGAGTCTGGTAGACCGAAGCCGCTTTAGATGTTCGGACCCCAGAAGGGGCCAGGGAGAGATGAGATCTGTCTCTGAGAGGGCAGCGGGGGAGGGGACCAACAGCCCCCGAGTCAATACCCCGACCGTCCGCAGCCCCCCTTGCAGTGCCACCCAATCGGTCCATCTCGCCAGCACCTAGAAGGAATAGTCTGAGTTAAAATGTAAATCTTGCAAACTAAACAAACCAAAACTTGGGCAAAGACAATATAAAAGGCAAAATAACATTTGCTATGTGGAAACAACGCTTACTAAAATAAATTTTATGAAATAAAAGAACACACAGTTATAGAGGTTAGTGGTCAGTTTATGTTAGATTAAATATAATGAATAGACCATAGTGACCCTATACTAATATTCTATCTAATTAATTTCACTCCCAACACCAAACACCTCCCAATGAAATAAATGAAACTATGTGATCCTCCCGGGATTCGAACCTGGGATACCACATCCAGATTTTAAACACTAACCATTAAACCACCAAAGACAGTTAACCCAATCTGTACCGGCGATGTCTTTTTAATCCCAATTTAGCTACACTTAGAGAATTTTATGTTGCTTAACCCTTCCTGCCCGGATACCCGTGTGAAAGGACACCACGAAATAAGGGCAGGAGCCCGGGTGTCCTGTTACTAGGCAGTAAGCTTTCAAGCCTATTCAGCTTGGTCTGAACGCCGTGCGTCCGACGCATGTAAACAAAGCCGATTGTTGCATCACCGCACCTCCGAAAACAATAAGGAGACGTCGGATCAATGTTATTGTTGTGACGTCAGACGAAATTAGTGTGTGAAAAGCTCCGATATTGTCAACATCGCGGCAAAATTCGCTCCACGGAAATCATCACAACTGAACCAGTTGACTTAGAGAGCTCTACTCAACGTCAGTCTACAGATTGGAAACCGCACTACGTTTATAGATGCGTGGGTAATTTTTAGCAGTTAAACTAAACAAAAATACGGTAGCCTAGGCCTAGACGTTTTTCGGTCAGATCGCCCACACTGTCCTTTGGAGAGACAGCCTGGGCCCGGAGGGTTAAGAAGGATTGGTGGTAGTAAAAAGGGTTATGCAAGATAGTTCAAAGTCTGTTAATTGGTGGAGGCCTTTTTATAAACTGAATACTATCGTCTGATAACAGCCAGAATATAGTTAAAAGGATGTCGCCGGTACAGAAGGGGTTAAAGGTTAAGTACATGACTACGATTGATATCTATTTATCCAATACTGGATATTAACCTAATAATGCACTCAGACCCAACTGCACACCGAATAGTGCAATGTTTACGTGGAAGGAAAGGACAATTTATAAGGCACTGATCTCAAAGGACCGACCTCGCTATAAATTATTCCTGGACCTATAGAAAAAATCTAATTAATCACTTTACTTCCAATGGCATTCTACTGGATGCCTGTGATTGACTGCTTTGCAATGACGTTGCTAGATGGTGCCCGAATGGTGGACTGTGATTGGCTGGCCAGCATGTTTATGCCTAAGCTAGGCAGGAAAATGCGGCGTGAAGATTGAAATATTAGCTGCGAAGAATAAAACCGCGGCATACTTTCCTCGTATTTTTTTGCGAAGATTGATTCATTTACAGCGAAATTGAGTCTATTTAGTGTCTACAGCGAAGATATGGTAGGGGCTCCACTGTAATTATATATTTTCATAGTACAGTACCGTATATAATTTCATAGTACAGTACCGTATATAATTTCATAGTACAGTACCGTATATAATTTCATAGTACAGTACTTATATAATTTCATATTACAGTACCGTATATAATTTCATAGTACAGTACCGTATATAATTTCATAGTACAGTACTGTATATAATTTCATAGTACAGTACTGTATATAATTTCATAGTACAGTACTGTATATAATTTCATAGTACAGTACTCTATATAATTTCATAGTACAGTATATAATAGATATCTAATATTTTCATAGTACAGTATATAATAGATATCTAATATTTTCATAGTACAGTATATACTGTAATAGATATCTAATATTTTCTTGCTGCTATGACTTGATATACTAGTGGACCAGCCTCACGTATAATACTAAAGATCTTTGATAGAACTAAAAACTTGACTCGATGGTACAAAAACACAAAAATTGTCCGAATTTGCCCCAGTTCACGGTACCCCTTTCAGTACCGGTGACGTCTGTGACGCACCCAGTGCGTAGCAACGTAACCTGATTGTACTCCTTGGTACTCCACTGTACCGTCACGGACCGTGTACCATGCTGGCTGCTTATATTGAGTGTGACAACGTATAACTATGTTCTTTGTATCTCTGCAAAGGTCTCGTCATTTGCTAACCAGTGGTGGGTTTTGTTTTAAGCCATGTCGAGACCTTCCATTTAATATGTAGTATCAATAGAGAAGTTGATAGATGAGATGATAGGAATTCAGAGAGAGAGAGTGAGTTAGACTTCAGAGCGAGAGGGTAGCGGTGCGCCACGCTGCCGGGGGGGTGGTTGCCAGACGTATGGACCGGTTGGCAGCCCTGCGCTTATAGCTAGGTGCGACAGGGTTGGTAGTACATTGCCGCCTGCCTATGCTGTCTGGGCTGCCCATGTTGTCGTACAGCACATTGCCTGGAGGCTCGCTGTGTGCTCTATGACCAGGTTGCCTAGAACCTTTGAGATTCTAACATCCCTTGCCCTCTCTCCCAATTTCTCACGGTTGCACTCTTTCTCTCTGACGACATTACTCTCATTTCATTCTTCTCTCTATTTAAATGCATACCCTTCCCTTGAGGTCCTAAAGGAGTTTCAGCACTCACCTCTCGTATTACTCTTAGGACAAGCATATATTTACATGTATTAGATTTAAGGGGTTAATGTGAACAGCGATCTTCTTGATGAGGATAGTTGGTGAACGTTCTACATGTTCACGAGTTATATGCCCAGCTCATCATCCAATTTGTGACTAGACTAGTGCCATGTGTAAGAGCCCGACCATGCCCAGGAGTTGTCTGTAGAGGGGCGAGGACTTAGCCTTGATTTGCCTACCGAGCCAGGAGCGAGTGTAGTACCAGAGACTACAGCTCGCTCGTAGTGCCGGTATAGTAGAGTAACGTAATTTATCTGTCCTTGTGTTCTCTGCAGTCTTTTCCTGGGTTCTCGCTTTCGGTGCTGGGACTCGTTGTTCCTGTGACTTGGCCTGCTAGCTAGAACACATGGGGATGATGAGTGGGTTATATCTTTATTTTACTATGCATTGCAGCTCTCTTTAAGTTTATGTATGTAACACTTTACAATACACATTACTCACACACAAGACAACACTATTAATACTTTCATGTATCAATTAACTGCACTGTCGTTTTGCTGCTGTGTCCGGAGTTCCGTTGCGTAGGGCGCATACGGACTCAGAGGGGAGACAGAGTGAGAGAAGCGAAGTAGGCTACCGGCGCAGTACTGTTGCCTGCAACCTTTTAGTTATTCCAAGTATAGATTCATTATTACAATAAGTGACTACTATTTATGTTCCTTCCATGTGTATTATTAGGTATCTACTGGATCATGAACATCTTGTATGCTACATGCTAGTGCATGTTAGTAGGGGACAGTTATTCTAGTGCACGCGCTTTCAAATAGGCGTGTACATTTGTCATTTAGCATTTCACTGTCATACCTTTAGCCTGCTTCTATTCTACATTAGTAGAGGCTTAATATTAACGTAGTTTCTTGAGTATTGCATTTCTTTAGTAATAACGTAACCTATAAATGTCTGAGGGAGTTTAGCCTCATAGCCTACCCCTGTTGTACACTTTCGCCGAGTTAAGGTACCTCGTTACCATAGACGATAACTCTGTAGGGCGTTGGTGCTTTTGTTGTCTGGAGCATATAGTATTTGGGACTGGAATCGAGCGTGTCGTTGTCACATAAGCCATTTCTGTCCTACGATCAAGAATCCCGAATATGTATTGCCGATCCAGCCGTAACAAAATGGCGACCTTGCACAAGATTCAGTAGTATCCTATCACATGTTTTTTGGAGAACTATTCTATGCTACCTAGTAGAGCTGGCTAGAATTTTCTTGCATATTGGAGGAATTTTTATTGTGTCATTATTGTATTGGTGGACTTGCAGATTGTTTCGTTAGGGGTGTCTAGAGTAGAGTCATTCAAGCATCTTTAACATTTTTGTGAGTTGAGACTGCAATTAGTAATAAGCACTTTTTTTTTTTTATGAACAGCAATTGTATAACCAGCACTATGTCTAATGACTCATCATTTACGGGGGAGGATAACACGGTACAGCCTAGTAACCAGCAAGTACAACAGATGTTTGGGGAGGGGAGTGTTATAAGTGGAGAGAGGGATGCCCGGGCATTTTTGCAGACACCTTTGACCGAACAGCGCCTGCAGGCTATTGATTGTTACGGTCTTCGCTGTTTAGCCACGGTTTTGGGGCGGGACTGTCCTGACAGTTGGCCCAAGAAGAATTTGGTGGCATGTTTGTTGGGTGATGGCGATGGGGCGGTGGGTGGAGTGGGGTCTTGGGGGGTTCCCTCCAAGCCTCCATTCCACTCTACCCCTGAGCTGGGCCCTCAGCCAGCGAGTCTTAGCACGATGCAGCAGGAGGGTTCTCAAGGGCAAGCTGGCTTACCCGTAAACACGTCTCGGTGTGGATCCCCCATTTTGTGCTCTCCCCCCCCAGGCCTGTCTCCTGAGATGTTATTTCAGCTAGAACTAGCTAAGTTTAAGCTGCAGGAGACTCAGATACAACAGGCTAGTATAGAACGCATAGAGGTTGCTAGAATCCAAGCCAATCAGGATGCAACCAGGTACCAGGCTGAAATGGATGTCGAGAAGTCTAGAGTAGAGACCACGGGGCGTCATCTCGGTGGTGGGCACCGGGTTACAGACTCACTTTCGCATTTAATTAAGTTAGTACCCGCATTTGATGAGACAGCAGTGACTGAGTTTTTTGCTCGTTTCGAAAAGAAGTGTCGTGAGTATGACTGGCCGGAGGTTAAATGGGCAGCATTAGTTTCATCACGTCTAGTGGGTAAGGGGTTGAAAGCCTACGATGCACTGTCACTGGACGAGAGTGTAGTGTATGGACTGGTGAAGGAGGCTGTGCTCCGGGCCTACGAACTGCAACCCGAAACTTATAGATTGAAGTTCCGTGGCGTGAATAAGAAGAGCGACGTCAGTTTTATGGAGCACGCACGGGATTTAACAGATGCAGGTAATAACTGGTTTCGGTCCGAGCACGCAGAGTCGGCTGAGGAAATTAAGCAACTTTTCTATCTGGAACAGTTTTACAAATGTACTGGAACCGATCTAACGCTGAACATTAAGGAAAAATGTCCCAAGACAGTAGAGGAGGCTGCCAAGATGGCAGACCTCAGATTATCATTGATTCGTGGTTGCGGTGCCGCTCAGAGGGCTGAGTCAGGGCAGAAGGGGCGCTATACCCCACCCACCAGAGTTTTCGATAATAACAAATCCTATGACACACATAACCACACTAAATGCATTGCACCTAATAACACCTACAAACACAAGCCTCTCCCGTTTACTAAAGGTCAGGCCCCTTCTTCGCCCGCACAAGGGAAGAAGCCCATTGGGGATGTGAAATGTTACAAATGTCAGAAGCTAGGCCATTATTCACGTGAGTGCCCTAGTAACACTCCCGCTAAGCCGGTGTCATTGGTTCACAGTATCGGTGTGTCTCTGAAGGCTGCAGCAACTGCCCGGGGTAGGTTGTCAGCAGCTGAGGCACACGCGGTAAAGAAGCGTACGGAAGGCTCGACACCTGTCCGGGACACTTTCTGTAGCCATCGGGGGCACGGGTTTGTGAGCTGGGGGAGTGAACTACGGAGGGTTGACTTGCTGAGGGATACGGGGGCTTCGCAAACTTTGTTGAGGAACTTCACAGGGAAACCGATAAATGCGGCCAGAGTTGTTGTGGTGCAGGGTATAAATGCTACGAGGTCATACCCACTTGTGAGGTTGGAGTTGAGAGTGGGAGAGGTGTGCAGGGAGCTGGATGTAGGGATCGTTGAGTGTTTGCCAGTTGAGGGCGTCGACCTTCTTCTCGGCAACGACTTTGCGGTGCCCACTTCCGGGACTCCACCCTTAGTCGTTGCCGAGAGGGCGGCCGACGTGGATGGTGAGAATCGGGAATGGGTTGGGAGGTGCCAACAGGATGAGATGGCCTGTGTGGTAACCCGATCTCGCTCTGCGGCTCCTGCACAGCCTAGCACTCAACCTCGGGGACAGTGGAGGAAGGATCAGGAGAAGGTTGCTAAGGGCAGGAAAAGGGACATTGATTCTGCTGCACTTCTCGGTGATTCGGTACTTGGACCTATAATAAACACGGGAGTTGACTCTGGCCCAGATATGGTGTGTAACAAGGCAGAGTTGGGTAAGACTTCGCGTGAGGCAAGAGCTGTAGCGAGAGCCACTAAGGCAGTAGAGCCTACTAGCCGGGGTAATGTCTTATTACAAAACCATCTTGATGCATTGACGCCCAGGGACATTAGTGAGCAGCAGCTGCAAGACGCTAGCCTAGCTCGTTATAGCAATGGTGCCATAGAGTTGGAGGAAGATGGGGATGCGAAGCCGGGAGATTTCTTTAGGCTCAACAGGATATTGTACCGCAGATTTCTAGACCCCAAATCGAAGTGGGAGGGCGGTGCGAGGGTAGTAGACCAGGTGGTTGTTCCAAATAAGTATAGAGAGTCCTTATTGTGTCTGGCGCATGATGTGCCGGTGGCGGGTCATTTGGGGGTAACAAAAACATTGGCGGCATTGGGCAGGTTTTTCTGGTGGCCTGGGGTCAAGGCTGATGTCTGTGCATGGGTGGCTGGGTGTGCGACCTGCCAGACAACGGGGAAGCCTAACCAGACAATCCCGAAGGCACCTTTGTTTCCCATACCTGTCACCGGGCCTCCGTTCAGCAAAGTTGTAGTAGATTTGGTTGGCCCTTTCCCGCCTACTAGTAGTGGCAATAAATTCCTGTTGACAATCATGGATGTGGCTACGAGATACCCGGACGCATACCCCATGAGAAACGGCTCGGCAAAGGCAGTTGTTAAAAACTTATTATTGTTCTGTTCCCGTTATGGATTTCCACGTGAGGTGCAGTCAGACCAGGGGAGCAATTTTACATCCAAATTGTTCAAGCAAACCCTTCAGTTGCACGGTATATGTTCTGTAGTGTCGTCAGCCTACCATCCCGAGAGTCAGGGAGTCTTGGAGCGGTGGCACTCGACCCTGAAGAGTATGCTACGCTGTTACTGTGCAGAACATGACACTGATTGGGATTTGGGTCTGCCGTATGTTCTGTTCGCTGCACGTGAAGTCCCAGGAGAGAGCCTGGGGTTCAGTCCAAATCAACTAGTCTTTGGCCATAATGTGAGAGGACCTTTAAGTATGGTGAAAGAGATCTGGGAGGGCGAAGAGAAGCCGGGGTCTGTACTTAAATATATCCTTGAGAGCCGGGAGAGACTTATAGGTTGCATGGCAGCGGCAGGTAATAACTTGGTTAATGCACAGGCGGTCATGAAGCACCAGTATGACGCCAAGGTGAAGCTTCGGGAGTTTTCGGTGGGTCAGGAGGTAATGTTGCTTTTACCTTTGCCTGGACACCCCCTTTCTGCCAAGTTTATTGGGCCGTATGTGGTGGCTAAGAAACTGTCCGACCTTGATTATCTCGTTGCGACACCTGACCGTAGAAAAAAACATCAGTTATGTCATGTTAACCTCATGAAAGAGTATGTGAGACGCCCCTCAGAGCCTCTCACTGTCCCTGTGCTGGCCTGCAGCGGCCAGGGTGGAGAAGGAGGTGGGGACAGTCATGCTGCTGAGGAGGATAGCTGGGACTGTGTCATTTCCGCGGAACAGTGGGCGGGGAATACTGAACAAGAGGCTAGGCAAGCTGTAAGTCACCTGCCTGAGCACCAGGGTGCTGCTGTCCTAGGCCTGTTCAGGTCATACCCCTCTGTTTTCGCCGAACACCCAGGTCTCACTACTCAGGTAACGCACGACGTGGACGTCGGTGATAATGTGCCCTTCAAGTCAGTGCCCTACCGTGTGCCCCCGGTAAAGTTGCCAGCTTTACGGGAGGAGTTAAAGTACATGGTTGAGAGAGGGATGATCACTGAAGGTTATGTGAAGTGGACATCACCCGTCACGTTGCAGCCAAAACCTGACGGCAAGGTGCGGTTCTGCATAGATTTTCGTAGGCTAAATGGCTTGACCACTACCAACCCTTACCCTTTGCCTCGAGTTGACGACAGCGTGGACAAGATAGGGAATGCAAAGTACCTTACTAAAATTGATCTTGTAAAAGGCTACTGGCAAGTACCCCTGTCGGACCGAGCTAAGCAAGTTTGTGGTTTTGTGGTAGATGGCAAGACCTACCAATGTAACGTAATGCCTTATGGGCTTAAGAACGCACCTGCCACGTTTCAGAACCTGATGAACGATATTTGTGACGAAATCCCTAACTGCACGGTCTACCTTGATGACGTGATAGTGTATGATGACAATTTTGAAAATCACCTAAGGCACTTAGAGACCCTGTTTGGGAAGTTGCACGATGCTGGGCTGGTGGTGAACCTGAGGAAGTGCGAGTTTGTAAAGGCTACTGTGCAGTATCTTGGCTTCGTGGTCGGGTTAGGCCGGGTGTGCCCCCCCCTGAGCAAGATACAGGCTATCAATATGTTTCCCAGGCCCACCACTAAGCGCCAGGTCATGCGGTTCCTAGGTATGATAGGCTATTATAGGCGCTTCATCCGGGGATACTCTACTGTCTTAGCACCGTTAACTGATCTACTGTCGAAGTCAGTGAAGTTCTGTTGGGCTGCGGAGTGTCAGAGGGCTTTCGACCTAGTCAAGCACCTGCTGTGTACACATCCGATTTTGAGAGCCCCAGACTTCTCCAGGAGTTTTCAGCTGGCGACTGATGCCAGCGGTGTGGGTGCCGGGGCAGTGTTACTGCAGACTGATTCCGAGGGCTTGGAACACCCAGTGAGCTTCTTTTCTCGCAAGTTTAATTCGGCACAAAGGAATTACTCGACTATAGAGAAGGAGCTTCTTGCTATCGTTTTGTCGCTCAAACATTTCGAAGTTTATGTTCCAGCCTACGGCCCGGTAGTGACGATTTATACGGACCATCATCCCTTGAAATTCCTAAATCAGTTTCACAATCGGAATATGCGGTTGACCAGGTGGTCCCTAATGCTCCAAGAGTATAATCTCAACATTCAGCATATTGCCGGGAGTGAGAACGTGATAGCAGATTGTCTATCAAGGGTTGATGATCCAGGATAGTCGTGCACGGTGTGTGGGTTGAGCAGGAGTAAAATTAGGCTATCATAACGCCGTCCAAAAAGATTATAAAACAATAAAATAAACGAGAATTTTTTTTTTAGTTTTGTAAGTCTTTATTGTTGTAGCATGATGCATGCGATATTGTGTTTTATGTATAATTCACACTTTAGTTGTTGTGCACCTTTTGCAATTAGTGGCAGCTAAGGGTAGCAGGTCGGTTGGTTGCCTGTCAGATTTTGATAATGCTTCTAAGGTCGATTATCTAAAATCTTGGGGGGGCTGTGACGCACCCAGTGCGTAGCAACGTAACCTGATTGTACTCCTTGGTACTCCACTGTACCGTCACGGACCGTGTACCATGCTGGCTGCTTATATTGAGTGTGACAACGTATAACTATGTTCTTTGTATCTCTGCAAAGGTCTCGTCATTTGCTAACCAGTGGTGGGTTTTGTTTTAAGCCATGTCGAGACCTTCCATTTAATATGTAGTATCAATAAGTGACTAGATGAGATGATAGGAATTAGAGAGAGAGAGTGAGTTAGACTTCAGAGCGAGAGGGTAGCGGTGCGCCACGCTGCCGGGGGGGTGGTTGCCAGACGTATGGACCGGTTGGCAGCCCTGCGCTTATAGCTAGGTGCGACAGGGTTGGTAGTACATTGCCGCCTGCCTATGCTGCCTGGGCTGCCCATGTTGTCGTACAGCACATTGCCTGGAGGCTCGCTGTGTGCTCTATGACCAGGTTGCCTAGAACCTTTGAGACTCTAACATCCCTTGCCCTCTCTCCCAATTTCTCACGGTTGCACTCTTTCTCTCTGACGACATTACTCTCATTTCATTCTTCTCTCTATTTAAATGCATACCCTTCCCTTGAGGTCCTAAAGGAGTTTCAGCACTCACCTCTCGTATTACTCTTAGGACAAGCATATATTTACATGTATTAGATTTAAGGGGTTAATGTGAACAGCGATCTTCTTGATGAGGATAGTTGGTGAACGTTCTACATGTTCACGAGTTATATGCCCAGCTCATCATCCAATTTGTGACTAGACTAGTGCCATGTGTAAGAGCCCGACCATGCCCAGGAGTTGTCTGTAGAGGGGCGAGGACTTAGCCTTGATTTGCCTACCGAGCCAGGAGCGAGTGCAGTACCAGAGACTACAGCTCGCTCGGTAGTGCCGGTATAGTAGAGTAACGTAATTTATCTGTCCTTGTGTTCTCTACAGTCTTTTCCTGGGTTCTCGCTTTCGGTGCTGGGACTCGTTGTTCCTGTGACTTGGCCTGCTAGCTAGAACACATGGGGATGATGAGTGGGTTATATCTTTATTTTACTATGCATTGCAGCTCTCTTTAAGTTTATGTATGTAACACTTTACAGTACACATTACTCACACACAAGACAACACTATTAATACTTTCATGTATCAATTAACTGCACTGTCGTTTTGCTGCTGTGTCCGGAGTTCTGTTGCGTAGGGCGCATACAGACTCAGAGGGGAGACAGAGTGAGAGAAGCGAAGTAGCCTATGCGGTAGTAGGCTACCGGCGCAGTACTGTTGCCTGCAACCTTTTAGTTATTCCAAGTATAGATTCATTATTACAATAAGTGACTACTATTTATGTTCCTTCCATGTGTATTATTAGGTATCTACTGGATCATGAACATCTTGTATGCTACATGCTAGTGCATGTTAGTAGGGGACAGTTATTCTAGTGCACGCGCTTTCAAGTAGGCGTGTACATTTGTCATTTAGCATTTCACTGTCATACCTTTAGCCTGCTTCTATTCTACATTATTAGAGGCTTAATATTAACGTAGTTTCTTGAGTATTGCATTTCTTTAGTAATAACGTAACCTATAAATGTCTGAGGGAGTTTAGCCTCATAGCCTACCCCTGTTGTACACTTTCGCCGAGTTAAGGTACCTCGTTACCATAGACAATAACTCTGTAGGGCGTTGGTGCTTTTGTTGTCTGGAGCATATAGTATTTGGGACTGGAATCGAGCGTGTCGTTGTCACATAAGCCATTTCTGTCCTACGATCAAGAATCCCGAATATGTATTGCCGATCCAGCCGTAACAATTATATATATATATATATATATATATATATATATAATATATATATATATATATATATATATATATATATATATATACAGTACTATAAATGTGTGTGAGTGTGTGTGTTGTTGTTGCATTTTTATCTTTGTTTCGTGAACTGTTGGAGTATACTCTCCAATCAGTCACTTTCTCCCTAACATCTAAACATACAGCAATGCCGATTGTCAGCCTCCTTTGTTTCATGGTATACCTTCCGGTCATTCATATATATTAATTGTTACCAGACTTGTCAATAGTGATCTATTGTACAGGTATATGTAAAATGCCCCAGAACAAGAAGCCCACCACAGAAGCCACGAGCGAACACCACACAGAAACACCCGGAAGAAAGGTCCACAGAACGAAAGGACCAGCTGACCGAGCCAGCCATTTCAGACAGGCCCAAGCCCGCAGGGCTAAGCAGCTCATGGCCACACCTTGTTACCTTTTCTAAACTGACCATTTTTCCACACCTCACGTACACTAACCCCCTCGTGTCCTACACTCCTAACTACAAAGATGATGAACAGGAATATACATTCATATTAAAAACAACCATGCCCTGTCCCGACGTTGAGCCAATGCCAACACATCAGACAGCCATAATATTTATGTATGTTCTTACATCCGAGAAGTAGATTTTATATATATCTTAGAAGTTAAAACACCCACGTTTGTTCCTAGACCTCTTATATCATTTTCCATGACTAGTATAGATATATGTAACCCGTGCCCACTGCCCAGTCGCCCCTTGCATTTGTTCCTCTAGTAACTAAGTCTATAATATTAACTGCCACCAGCATTGATACGACATGGCGGCACTGTCCTTGCTACAAAGATGATGAACAGGAATATACATTCATATTAAAAACAACCATGCCCTGTCCCGACGTTGAGCCAATGCCAACACATCAGACAGCCATAATATTTATGTATGTTCTTACATCCGAGAAGTAGATTTTATATATATTTTAGAAGTTAAAACACCCACGATTGTCCCTAGACCTCTTCTATCATTTTCCATGACGAGTATAGATATATGTAACCCGTGCTCAGTCGCCCCTTGCATTGTTCCTCTAGTAACTAAGTCTATAATATTAACTGCCACCAGCATTGATACGACATAGCGGCACTGTCCTTGCTACAAAGATGATGAACAGGAATATACATTCATATTAAAAACAACCATGCCCTGTCCCGACGTTGAGCCAATGCCAACACATCAGACAGCCATAATTATATCTATGTATGTTCTTGCATCCGAGAAGTAGATGTTATATATTTTAGAAGTTAAAACACCCACGATTGTCCCTAGACCTCTTATATCATTTTCCAGGACGAGTATAGATATATGTAACCCGTGCTCAGTCGCCCCTTGCATTGTTCCTCTAGTAACTAAGTATTAATATTAACATTCCCTAACATCTTGTCTTGCCAGACTAAGCTTTATGAAGACCCATCGCCCCATAAATCTATGTATGCAATCCTTAGGTTAAGTATTTTTATCCGCCATTGTGTTCACCTTTTTCCATTTACTTTCCACAATTGTCATACGTCTTCCCCTTGCCTCCTTCGTATCCACAGCCCACACTACGCCAATTTACTTCGTGTCTTACACCTCTTACCCCAACCAGAGATTGTATAAGATAACCTGGTTACCAGTATCTGTCATAAGTACCCCGAAACAATAACTAAGTACCCCTACGAACTGCCGCTTTTGTTGGTATTTATATTTATATTTAATAGAAAACACAGTTCCCAGGACCAACTAATAGTATCCATAACCCTCGGACTGATCACATAACTCTATCTTTTCCAGACTCATATACCACCCCATAGTTGCATTCCCCGGTAGCATATTTTGGCTAACGTATTCTACTGCCTTTTCAAACTTTCCATATCAAGTGTAGCCTAATGCCACCCCCACGCCCAGGGACCTTAGGGGCAAAATTTCCCTGTAGCCCTTGAACTCTCCCCCCCTCTCAGTAAGAATTCCCGCGCTTCTCGACTCTTGTCCGACCTAGCCTCTCTCTCATACCTCTTGAAGATCCTTGAATTGTCCGTTGCTAACGCTCTCCAACCTTTTATATATATACTCCTATCCAGCCTACCTTCACTTAGTAGGCCAGAACAACATTAGAACTTTACTAGCCCCTTGCATGCCATCTATTCTCTTACAACACATTCACAACCCTGCACCCAATGGTCGTCGGTGCGAGGCTAGCCGCCCCGCCAGTTACTAACTTCTATTGCCATACTTCCAGATAAATGTGGCAGAGTTAGCAACCCAGTCTCCACCACATCCAGCAAACTCTACAATTAACAACCAGCCGAGTAAAACCAGCTAGCTAAGGCACCTTCGGTTTTGGTATTAAAGACACCCACATCTGTCTCATACACAGAGGGTTATTATAAACACTGGTGATATGGCAAGCCCCTAGCCACAGCCGCCGGACGACGATCACAGAGAGAGTGCGCCCAGCTCCCCCTTTTGGCCCACCCGAGGAGGGAGACCCCCACCCCCGCGGAGGTATACCTGGCCCCTGTTTTGACTTTCGAGTCATTGCCAGGTAGCACAGGAATTCTTCCTATCAATGAACTAACCATGAATGACTAACACCTTTACTAACCTCTATTAACTCACAATAAACCATTTACCTTTCTTGCATGCTCTGATCACTAAATTAACACCTCAGATATACCATAGAATGAAGATTGAACAATCTAGAGAGACGTGCCTATCACAGCTGTCCCCATCCTCCTCGCAAAGTAGATCCAGTCTCTCTCCCCTAATTACGTCCAGTATAGCCAAAATAGTACCTCTTACTAAGGCTCAGTTATATGAAATATAAAGGCTTTCCTATAGCCCTGTGCCACAACAGTAAATACCATCTTACCTAGTCTCCATTTCTATTGAGAGCTCAATTAAGTTCATAAGACTCGAGATCCCTACTGTCTACAGGGTCCAGAACCGAGCCTATAAATCTAACTCCCGCCCCCAGTCAAATCAGTTGAAAGCTAGACACCAACCAGTGGTCACTACCCTGCAGTTTACCTCTAGCTCTGCCTTGTGTTGTTCCGGAGTTGAGAGATTCCAGATCCGGCAGACTCCGTGGCAGAGAAGACTGATAGAAGCATCTGTCCATGTACAAGTCCTAACGTGCACCTTATAACCTTCACACAAATTCGTGGGTATATAAGTGTGTAGCCAGCAACGATCATCAAGAGATCCGACTTGAGAACTTCCTACATTTTGGACCATCTGGACGGCCGAGGAACCAGTCGTTAGCCCCCAACATCACCGGAAGCAAGATAACCAGGACCAGATCTACCCATACTATTCAAGATTCATGTTGCTAGTACTAAGTGTTATAGTACTAGCTTGATACTCACTTATTAACTTTCTATAAAGTGGCTAAGACCTTGTCCAGCGCAATTCATATTTAACCATTCCATTTGGGACGTACTAAGCGATCAGTGCTCTTTAATTAACAGGCGACTTTGACTCTCGTAATTACCTTATTCAGATATTCAAACTCTAGTAATATCTAACGTCGCCCACTGATTTGTGTTCTACGTATTTCTGCTTCAAGAATATCAAACTTAGTTCAGTACCCCCATGAGGTTACTAGAGATTGCCGTGTTCTACAATACGCGTGTCTAATCCTAACTGTGAGCTGCTACTTGGGCACGCGACCAGCCAGCAAGAGGTCAAATCAGTGACATTGAATTATACGAATATATTGAGGTCTTCCAGTAAAAATATAAACTTGCTAATTAAACCAGTGATCAGAAGATTATACCTGAACGTTGGAAGTGGGAGACTAGGCTCCATCCAGATCCGCTAATGCTAGCAGTTCCCTTCTATCATTTGTTTTGTGTGAATATAACTATCTTTCTATGCTTTTTATTTCTTTACTTAAATAAACGTAAACTTGTGTCGTGTTACCGTGTGTTTATTTTGTGTTCTCTATTCCTCATACCTTGTATTGTGCATGCAGCCTTCTATACCCAGTCATTCAGAACTCACATTACCCAAGTTAAACCTGTAGAAAAACAGGGCATAACATTGGCGGCAGCGGTGGTTCTTGATTCGGATATAAGGTTGCATTACATTACAAGTTTGGAACAGCTAGAACACGAGAACATCATGGCGCAACCTACCCACACTTCCATCCCAAATTATGATCAAACAAATTATGGGATCGAAGTATTCATGGACGTAGTGAAACCCTTACTTGACGTTAGTTATACCACGGACGCACAAAAAATAGCCGTAACAGTACCACACCTGGGAAAAGCCGTTCCCCTGGTGGCCTATCAAGTGCACCCTGACCTCACCTGGAACGAATTTCGCACAATAGTGATTGAAGCCATTAGACCTTCGTTGGGCGCTTTCGTGGCCCACACCCGTATCTTAGACACGAAATTCGAAGGCGATCTAGATACCACAGTGAGTAAGCTTGCCCAAAACATAAAACATTCTTTCCCCACGTTGACCAAAATCCAACAAGAACAGCAAATTCTGGTCAACCTTGTGTCAATATTGCCCTCAGCAGTAACAGACCATTTCCGGGTGCACGATTTCGTCGGATACAGAAAAGACCTCATCACGATCCGACGTATTTTGGCCGTGTGCACAGAAGCACCCACCCAAATCGCTGCAATCAAGAGGTTTCCCACGCGCCCGCAGCAAACCAACCACCAAAACCCCAACAATGCCTCCCCAGCCTCATCTTTCAACAACAGACCCACCTACCCTTCCGGCAAGCCCCAACCCAGTAGACCCCGGTTCCAACCGTCCCAGCCACGCAGAATCTTCAACCGGAACCGCAACTACAACACCTACCAAAGTAAAAACCCTACCTTAGTTATTATCAACCCCTATGATTTCCCTGCCTGTAATGCTCAGTGTGCCCTCCACCAAATTCGTGACTCTGCCAAACCTCGCCCCTCTACCCCTCGCATTTCTGTAAATGAAGAGGAGTGGGGACAAGAGGAAGAAATTGCCCCCCATACCATGACCTCAGACGATACCGAGGAAATCCTGGAAGAGGTAAATACCGACCCCCAGGATTTTTAAAGTATCCCCCGCCCACGATGGGCTCGGCGGGGGACGCCATAACTAGTCGCACTGCCCCCATTTATTACATGGCCAAAATCAAGGACATTCCTGTCCGCTTGCTAATTGACACGGGAGCTGCCAAGTCATGTTTGTTCAAATCTTACTATGAAAAACATCCCCGACGATTTGGCCCTTTGTTAAACACCAAAACAGAACTCATCTCAGCTGCTGATACTTACTTAAATCTCCTAGGAGACACTTTACCCCTATCAGTAACCATTCCTGGCCCCCATGCTTGTTGTTATCACACATTTACAGTATTTTCCTCCAACTGTAAACATTATGATGGTTTCCTTGGACTTGACCTCCTTCAAAAACTAGAGGCCCAGATTGACTGCGGCCAAAGGCTGATCTCATTCAAAAATAAATTCCAGCCCAAAGCCTCTGACAAACCAATCACACAGAAACCCATTCACAAAAAGAAAAAACAACCTCCTCCTCAACAAACCCTGATTCGGGGTTACCAAGTTGCAGCTAGCACTAAGGTGACTCCTAAAACCTCCCCTTGCCCCGAGATCTCTCAAAACCTCACTCAATTCAGTAAAAAAATGCCTCAACAAACGAAAGAAGACAAGTCCAAGCAACTCCCCCTCGGTAATCCCCTCAATTCTCGTAACTCTGTCCAGAATAAATCCTCCCATGTTTTCAGGACAGACTCTGAGATAGGTAACCCTAATTCTATCCAATGTTTATGTACACATGTTTCCAGAGAAAATGCCGACCGATGTACCCAATGTTTCCCCCATGCCCCCAGAAATGTTAACAACCCCAAATCAATACACCAGTCCTACACCAATAACCCATGTTCTACACCTAATTTTTTTCCCACCAACCCTCCGCAGTCCCCCCAGCAAATCCCGTTTTCTAACTCGCTCCCCTCTCACCCTTCTGAACCGCCCGCACGCGCCTGTAACCCCCCCCTCACGCGTGACTCCCCCCAAAGTGATTTCCCCCCCCTCATGCGTACCGAACACCTGCTCACCAGTCGGTCCCCCACCATCATGAGCCCAACCAAACTTTCAACCTCCACCAATTCCCACCAACAAAATTTCCCTTGTGACCGTTTTCAGTCAGTAGCTCCCTTCCACCCCCCCACAATTCACACCCCTAATCAACTTCAAAACCCCACACTTGACTCACCCCCTCATGACAGACAAACCCACCAACCCCAGATAACCTCTAAACAAACAGTTACTGCCACCGACAACGCTCCCCCCACCAACCCTCCGCAGTCCCTCCAACAAATCCCGTTTTCTAACCCCCTCACACCGCGCCCCACTGATCCTCTCACACGCGCCGTTAATTCCCCCCTCACGCGTGACCCCCACCAAAGTGACCTTGCCCCCCTTATAAGTACCAAGCACCTGCTCACCAGTCAGTCCCCCACCATCATTAGCCCAGCGGTAGTTCAGGATAAATGCCAAATTCCCCCCCACCATCAAAAATGGGTGAACCTGCGGCCCATACCCCAAACTCACATGGTATTTTCCCCCACTAACACATCCCCCAACCCCCATCGCTACCTCTTACAACCCGCCATCATTCCCGCTCGTATCAACCACATTCTCGTGGCTAATATCTCAGAGGAACCCCTGACATTACCGAAAGGTCTCATTATAGGAGACCTCGAAACTTTCGATGACCTCCCCATACATTGTAACGACACCCCTACCAGCCTCCAATTGCCCCCTCTTCCTGAGACACTATCTGACCACCAAAAGAACGGCATGTACAACCTACTGCTGGAATTCAGTGACGTCTTTGCCCAACAACCCACCGAAATCGGACAGACGGATGTAGAACAACACATCATTAACACCACAGGCCCCCCCATACGACAACCATCCCGTAGAAAGAACCCCATACAACGTCAGGAAGAGGAACGCCAAGTCCAGGAAATGTTAGAGGCCGGGATTGCCACCCCGTCCATTAGCCCCTGGTCTTCCCCTGTTGTCTTAGTCAAAAAGAAAGATGGGACAACTCGTTTTTGCGTCGATTACAGGAGGTTAAATGACATAACCATTAAAGACGCTACGCCCTTACCCCGCATAGACGATTCCCTTGACTCCCTATACGGATCCAAATGGTTCACTACCCTCGACTTGCAAGCAGGGTATTGGCAAGTGCCTATCAAGGCCGAGGACCAACAGAAAACAGCATTTTCCACTAGTGGTGGCCATCACTATGAATTTAACGTCCTACCTTTTGGCCTCTGTAACGGACCCGCCACTTTCTCCCGTTTGATGGAAACGGTATTACATGGCCTAACCTGGGAAACCTGCCTAGCCTATCTGGACGATATTATTGTGTACTCTCCAACCTGGGAAGAACACCTCTTCAGGTTGAGACAAGTCCTGCAAAGAATCCGAGCCGCCGGGTTGAAATTAAAACCCTCAAAGTGCGTGATTGCCCGGAATAAGGTAGATTTTCTCGGACACGTGATATCTGAACATGGTATTGCGCCAGACCCAAAGAAACTTCAAGCCATACAAAACCAAACCCCACCCACCACGGTTAAAGGAATACGTTCGTTTCTAGGTTTAGCCACGTACTACAGACGTTTCGTCCCCCACTTTGCCACCATAGCCAGACCCCTCCACCAACTTACCCACAAAGACACCCCGTTCGCCTGGACACCTGAAAGAGACCTCGCGTTTAACACTTTGAAGCAAAAGCTAATCCAAGCCCCTATCGTCGTTTTCCCTGACTACCAGAAACCTTTCCGTCTTTATACCGACGTATCTCTGTACGCCATAGGTGCCGTATTATCTCAAATCAGAGATGGAAAGGAACATGTGATAGCGTATGCCAGCTGCACACTCACCCCACCCCAACAAAATTACGCAGCCACCAAGAGAGAGTGCTTAGGGATCATTTGGGCACTCAGCCACTTCCGGTCATTTGTGTTGGGCGCAAAACTCGAAATAATTACCGACCATCAATCTTTACAATGGCTGCGTAGGTGCGAAACCAACTCAGCCATTTTGGTACGTTGGAGAGAGACCCTAGAGGACTACGACTTTACCATACAATATCGTCCCGGCAAACTCCATACTAATGCAGACGCCCTGTCACGTTTGCCAGTACCAAAAGACCCCCCCACCAACCTGGCCGCCTTACAAAACACTCAATTGGTATCTACCCCCACCTCCCAACAGAATGCCCCCCCAGCCCCCTCCCTAATTCAATCTTGGGAAGCACGAATCAGACCCCCCTGGATACCGTTAAACGTCTTCAGGAGACTGACTCGCTGGGGAGATCAACTTGCCACAGACACTGGGCACATAATCTTGGACCCCACCATAGCCCACGACTACATGATTGCCATCCACGAGGGAAACGGCATACACCTTGGACAAAAGAAAATGTTAAAGATCTTCACAGACCAATACTGGACCCCCAACCCCTCCAAAATTGCACAACGAGTGACAGAATCCTGCAAACCGTGTTTATTGGGAAAGGATAGATCACGCACCCCAGGCCCAGCTGGTACCATTTCTGCCAACAAACCGTTCCAAGTCCTATCCCTCGACATCATGGGCCCGTTCCCTTCTTACGCTGGCAACCGCTATATCGTCACATTTGTAGACGTATATTCAAAATTTCTAATAGCCTGCCCAGTTAAAGACCACACAGCCACCACAGTCGCCACACTGCTTGCCACCGAAGTGTTCCCTATATTCGGCCTTCCCCTTGCTCTTCTATCGGACAATGCCCCCGAGTTTAGTGGACACGTTTGGCAACAATTCACCCAACAATGCGGTATCAAGATTAAACACTCATCCCCGTACTGGCCTCAAGGAAATGCTATCTGCGAACGCAGCCATCGCACCATCAACAACCAGTTACGTACAAGAATGATTGCTCTTAATACCTTAGACTGGCCATCACAACTAAAGATGATACAGTGGGGTATGAACACCTGTCCTCGGGAAGACGGTATTTCCCCTCATGAACGTGTTTACGGTGTACCACCCCTGTTACTGCCATTCCACCACCACGCTCACCTTCCCTCCACCACCTCCACAATTGACCCATTGCAACATCTGCAAAACACCCTCCATACCGCCCAGATCTGTCAAGACACCAAAACTGATAACATCGATGACAAAAACCCTTTCGCCATCCATGACACCGTAATGATAGCCAACCTCCCTATCACCAACAAGTTAGGCCCTCGCTATGTCGGACCCTACACCGTAATACAAGTCCCAAATGCCTTTCAAGTCACCATCGACTATCACGGCGTAACTCGCACGCTCCGAACTAGATTCGTCCGAGCGTTTAAACCCCTAAAGCCACAAGACATTACCCCACCCCACACGTCCGACCCTAAATTAAACACCCCTACTCACCCCCTCACTCAGGCTACAAATATTCCCATGCAAACACCTAAGGACCTAAGCCCTCCAACACCGAACCGACAAATCTTTTCTCACCATACCCCCCCAACTAACCTCCACAAACCCCAAGCCCCCAATATCACACCCTCTTCCACCATGACACCTTCCTTCACTTCTGATATTCAAGTTCCTCCCCAACTTATCCAAGTACAAAAACCTCCACCCACAACCCCGACCACAACAGAAACCCTCCCGTCTAGCCCTGACATACCTCCACCAGGCACCACAGTGAGAAAACCACCACACCCACCCCAAACCAAGTACACCCCCAACCGCACCACACAATCTACCTCAGTAACCTCACGCTACAACTTACGCCCACGACAAACATCGTTTAAAACCTCCAGAAAACACACCCTACTAACCAAGTTCCGTAGGGCTGCCAGACCACTACCCTCCTCCTCCTCCTCCTCCTCCTCCTCCTCTTCTTCGTCTTTGTCGAATTCTCCCCCACAAAGGGAAAGAAGACGAATAATCACCAGCAAATCACCAACCTCATCAAACGACACACGCCCCTACCCCCAACCCTCCAACTTAAATCTACACTCCTTACCCACCCGTCTAGCCCCCCCCGCATCCGCCCCTTTCCCCTCCACGATCCCCACCACCCCACCCACACACCGACCAACCTCCTCATCTCACCGAACCCCCAACCAACCCCCCCCTAAGAAAACCCCCCCCAAAATCACCCCCGAGAAAACCCCCGCATGTCAGTTACCTATAAAACGTGCTTCCCCTCACTATAAAACATCGTCGAGCGACTCAAGTCCCACGACAAACATCTACCTTCCCACCAGGACCGCCAGAGGTAGAATAATCAACAGACCCATCAGATTTAAAGACAGCGATACAAAAATAACACCCCGTTCTGACACTAAGGACCCAAGCCACACAACACACACACCCCCTCCTTCCCACACACCTCCTTCACCCCCCTTACCTAAACCGATTGTGCGCATTGCCTCACTATATATTCCCAACCTACAACATCGCCCAAGAAAACCAAATAAAAACCAGACTCACATTCCCCCTTCATCCCCAGCTCTGTTGTCACGCGCGAATCCCCTTTCGGTAAATAACCCATTCACCACACTAAACAGACTTCCTGTCAATCCCACACACCTCACTCCGACCCCCACGGGGGAAAGCTACAAACCATTCATACGAAAGGTTAAAGTAAAGACCCCCACTGGACACTTGGCCCGTGTACCACACCCACACCAAGCCCGGGCAGCTGCCCGCCACAACACAGAGGACACATTCTTACAGGTATACATTGACCTGCAAAAGAAACCTGACCGTCGCTCTCGTGTTTGGTGGAACTTTCTAAATACCCTGGAAATGACTCACCATCACTATGCTTCTTTTAACTTCACCCTTGAGGCTCGAGGACGAGCCTATAATGAAGGAGAGGGAAGTAAAATGCCCCAGAACAAGAAGCCCACCACAGAAGCCACGAGCGAACACCACACAGAAACACCCGGAAGAAAGGTCCACAGAACGAAAGGACCAGCTGACCGAGCCAGCCATTTCAGACAGGCCCAAGCCCGCAGGGCTAAGCAGCTCATGGCCACACCTTGTTACCTTTTCTAAACTGACCATTTTTCCACACCTCACGTACACTAACCCCCTCGTGTCCTACACTCCTAACTACAAAGATGATGAACAGGAATATACATTCATATTAAAAACAACCATGCCCTGTCCCGACGTTGAGCCAATGCCAACACATCAGACAGCCATAATATTTATGTATGTTCTTACATCCGAGAAGTAGATTTTATATATATCTTAGAAGTTAAAACACCCACGTTTGTTCCTAGACCTCTTATATCATTTTCCATGACTAGTATAGATATATGTAACCCGTGCCCACTGCCCAGTCGCCCCTTGCATTTGTTCCTCTAGTAACTAAGTCTATAATATTAACTGCCACCAGCATTGATACGACATGGCGGCACTGTCCTTGCTACAAAGATGATGAACAGGAATATACATTCATATTAAAAACAACCATGCCCTGTCCCGACGTTGAGCCAATGCCAACACATCAGACAGCCATAATATTTATGTATGTTCTTACATCCGAGAAGTAGATTTTATATATATTTTAGAAGTTAAAACACCCACGATTGTCCCTAGACCTCTTCTATCATTTTCCATGACGAGTATAGATATATGTAACCCGTGCTCAGTCGCCCCTTGCATTGTTCCTCTAGTAACTAAGTCTATAATATTAACTGCCACCAGCATTGATACGACATAGCGGCACTGTCCTTGCTACAAAGATGATGAACAGGAATATACATTCATATTAAAAACAACCATGCCCTGTCCCGACGTTGAGCCAATGCCAACACATCAGACAGCCATAATTATATCTATGTATGTTCTTGCATCCGAGAAGTAGATGTTATATATTTTAGAAGTTAAAACACCCACGATTGTCCCTAGACCTCTTATATCATTTTCCAGGACGAGTATAGATATATGTAACCCGTGCTCAGTCGCCCCTTGCATTGTTCCTCTAGTAACTAAGTATTAATATTAACATTCCCTAACATCTTGTCTTGCCAGACTAAGCTTTATGAAGACCCATCGCCCCATAAATCTATGTATGCAATCCTTAGGTTAAGTATTTTTATCCGCCATTGTGTTCACCTTTTTCCATTTACTTTCCACAATTGTCATACGTCTTCCCCTTGCCTCCTTCGTATCCACAGCCCACACTACGCCAATTTACTTCGTGTCTTACACCTCTTACCCCAACCAGAGATTGTATAAGATAACCTGGTTACCAGTATCTGTCATAAGTACCCCGAAACAATAACTAAGTACCCCTACGAACTGCCGCTTTTGTTGGTATTTATATTTATATTTAATAGAAAACGCAGTTCCCAGGACCAACTAATAGTATCCATAACCCTCGGACTGATCACATAACTCTATCTTTTCCAGACTCATATACCACCCCATAGTTGCATTCCCCGGTAGCATATTTTGGCTAACGTATTCTACTGCCTTTTCAAACTTTCCATATCAAGTGTAGCCTAATGCCACCCCCACGCCCAGGGACCTTAGGGGCAAAATTTCCCTGTAGCCCTTGAACTCTCCCCCCCTCTCAGTAAGAATTCCCGCGCTTCTCGACTCTTGTCCGACCTAGCCTCTCTCTCATACCTCTTGAAGATCCTTGAATTGTCCGTTGCTAACGCTCTCCAACCTTTTATATATATACTCCTATCCAGCCTACCTTCACTTAGTAGGCCAGAACAACATTAGAACTTTACTAGCCCCTTGCATGCCATCTATTCTCTTACAACACATTCACAACCCTGCACCCAATGGTCGTCGGTGCGAGGCTAGCCGCCCCGCCAGTTACTAACTTCTATTGCCATACTTCCAGATAAATGTGGCAGAGTTAGCAACCCAGTCTCCACCACATCCAGCAAACTCTACAATTAACAACCAGCCGAGTAAAACCAGCTAGCTAAGGCACCTTCGGTTTTGGTATTAAAGACACCCACATCTGTCTCATACACAGAGGGTTATTATAAACACTGGTGATATGGCAAGCCCCTAGCCACAGCCGCCGGACGACGATCACAGAGAGAGTGCGCCCAGCTCCCCCTTTTGGCCCACCCGAGGAGGGAGACCCCCACCCCCGCGGAGGTATACCTGGCCCCTGTTTTGACTTTCGAGTCATTGCCAGGTAGCACAGGAATTCTTCCTATCAATGAACTAACCATGAATGACTAACACCTTTACTAACCTCTATTAACTCACAATAAACCATTTACCTTTCTTGCATGCTCTGATCACTAAATTAACACCTCAGATATACCATAGAATGAAGATTGAACAATCTAGAGAGACGTGCCTATCACAGCTGTCCCCATCCTCCTCGCAAAGTAGATCCAGTCTCTCTCCCCTAATTACGTCCAGTATAGCCAAAATAGTACCTCTTACTAAGGCTCAGTTATATGAAATATAAAGGCTTTCCTATAGCCCTGTGCCACAACAGTAAATACCATCTTACCTAGTCTCCATTTCTATTGAGAGCTCAATTAAGTTCATAAGACTCGAGATCCCTACTGTCTACAGGGTCCAGAACCGAGCCTATAAATCTAACTCCCGCCCCCAGTCAAATCAGTTGAAAGCTAGACACCAACCAGTGGTCACTACCCTGCAGTTTACCTCTAGCTCTGCCTTGTGTTGTTCCGGAGTTGAGAGATTCCAGATCCGGCAGACTCCGTGGCAGAGAAGACTGATAGAAGCATCTGTCCATGTACAAGTCCTAACGTGCACCTTATAACCTTCACACAAATTCGTGGGTATATAAGTGTGTAGCCAGCAACGATCATCAAGAGATCCGACTTGAGAACTTCCTACATTTTGGACCATCTGGACGGCCGAGGAACCAGTCGTTAGCCCCCAACATCACCGGAAGCAAGATAACCAGGACCAGATCTACCCATACTATTCAAGATTCATGTTGCTAGTACTAAGTGTTATAGTACTAGCTTGATACTCACTTATTAACTTTCTATAAAGTGGCTAAGACCTTGTCCAGCGCAATTCATATTTAACCATTCCATTTGGGACGTACTAAGCGATCAGTGCTCTTTAATTAACAGGCGACTTTGACTCTCGTAATTACCTTATTCAGATATTCAAACTCTAGTAATATCTAACGTCGCCCACTGATTTGTGTTCTACGTATTTCTGCTTCAAGAATATCAAACTTAGTTCAGTACCCCCATGAGGTTACTAGAGATTGCCGTGTTCTACAATACGCGTGTCTAATCCTAACTGTGAGCTGCTACTTGGGCACGCGACCAGCCAGCAAGAGGTCAAATCAGTGACATTGAATTATACGAATATATTGAGGTCTTCCAGTAAAAATATAAACTTGCTAATTAAACCAGTGATCAGAAGATTATACCTGAACGTTGGAAGTGGGAGACTAGGCTCCATCCAGATCCGCTAATGCTAGCAGTTCCCTTCTATCATTTGTTTTGTGCGAATATAACTATCTTTCTATGCTCTTTATTTCTTTACTTAAATAAACGTAAACTTGTGTCGTGTTACCGTGTGTTTATTTTGTGTTCTCTATTCCTCATACCTTGTATTGTGCATGCAGCCTTCTATACCCAGTCATTCAGAACTCACATTACCCAAGTTAAACCTGTAGAAAAACAGGGCATAACAAGGACTTTGACAGCAACATAGTGTTTAGTGAAGGATATAATATATGGAGAAATGATAGAAAGGGTAAAAGGGGAGGTGGAGTGGCAGTATTAGTTAAGAACCCTATGACAGCAAAGCACGTGGAGTTAAATAATGACAAGGCAGAAATAATGGCAGTTGAACTCAATGATATAGAAGGAAAAAAGCTAGACATAGCAGTAGCTTACATGCCACCAAAGACCAGAGCATGGAGGGAGTTGGAGTTTGAGGAGATGGTAGAGGATATGATTCAGTCGTTGAGAAGATTGCTTTTAAGGAAGAATCGATTGATCTTGGTAGGAGATTTCAACTGTAGTGAGGTTGATTGGGAATCGGGAGATGCAGGGCCAAATCAGAGATCTTGGGGAAGTCGGCTAGTGGAGTTGGTTACGGAAAATGTACTTGCACAACATGTGAAGGAAAATACAAGAATGAGGGGTAATAACGAACCTTCTAAACTCGATCTGATTTTTACAAAAGATCCTCACGAAATTAGTGATATAAACTATCTATGTCCTGTAGGTAAAAGTGATCACCTATTACTAAAATGGAAGTTGACCTCGAGTAATGCCAATAGATTAGACAATAGCTACATAAATGACAGATTAAATTATAGTAAAGCTGATTATGTATCCTTGAAAAGATATTTAGAGGGAGTAGATTGGGATCTTATTTTGAAGGAACGGGACGTACAAGGTAAATATAGTAGATTCCTCGAAATTTATAGAGTGGGAACCAATATGTTTGTCCCAAGATATAAAACTGGAAATTTTACTAAGCAGAAAGATTGGTTTAATTTGAAATGCAAAAGAGCTTTAGGTAGGCGTGATGCAGCTTGGGCTAGATTAAGAAGAAGGAACACTGAGAGTAATCGGAATAAATATAAACAGGAGAGGAATAGATATGTTAACATAATTAGGCAAGTTAAAATGAACTATGAGAAGAACATAGTAAATAAATGTGAAAGTGACCCTAGATTATTTTATAAATATATAAACAGTAAGTTGAAGGTAAAGAAACAAATTACTAAATTAAGAGTTGATGCTAGGACGTATGAAAATGTATCGGACATGTGTGAGGTAATGAATAACAAATTGGGGTCAGTTTTTACTAGAGAGGAAGGTTTTGACGAACCACAGGCGGGAGTACTGGAGAGTGGTCTTAGTAAGATTGAAATAACTAGAGATGAGCTGTTATCTGCGATGAGAGGACTTGAAGTAAGGAAAGCTATGGGACCAGATGAAGTGTCTGCCTGGGTTTTAAAGGAGTGTGCAGAACAATTAGTAGAGCCAGTGAGGGACATAATTCAAGCTTCCTTAGATAAAGGACAGGTTCCTGTTGAATGGAAAAGAGCTAATATCATTCCGATATACAAGAATGGAAACCCTGAGGACCCTCTAAACTATAGACCAGTTTCACTTACTAGTATTGTATGCAAGATTTGTGAAAAGCTAATTAGGAAGAGATGGATGAAAATGTTGGAGAGAAAGAAGATAATAACCCCAAAGCAATTTGGATTCAGAGAAGGGACATCTTGTGTTACCAGTTTGCTATGTTATTACAGTAGGGTGATAGATGTACTCCAAGAAAAAGGCGGATGGGTGGACTGCGTCTACTTAGACCTTTCCAAAGCATTCGATAAGGTACCACATAAGAGATTGTTATCTAAGCTTGAGATGCTAGGATGTGTCAGGGGGAGTTTGCTGAAATGGATGGAGAGTTATTTAACGGATAGGGAAATGAGGACCAACATTAGAGGAACTTACTCATCGTGGCGGAAAGTTGAGAGTGGTGTGCCGCAGGGATCTGTGTTGGCACCTCTCATGTTCCTTATGTACGTGAATGACCTGCCGATAGGCATAAACTCTTACATGTCAATGTTTGCAGATGACGTAAAAATTATGAGACAAATAACAAATAAAAGTAGTTGTGAGGAGCTGCAAGGGGATTTAGATAAAATATACGAATGGAGCACCAAGTGGAAAATGAAATTTAATATAAGTAAATGCCATGTGTTAAATATGGGAAGAAGTGTGAATAGACCAAATTGGGAGTACAGGATGGGAGATAATATAATTAGCAAGGCCGAAAAAGAAAAAGATTTAGGGTTGATTATACAAGATAATTTGTCGCCAGAGAAACATATTAACAAGCTCTTTAGCGGAATGTATGCAATGGCCGGGAATATGAAAGTTGCTCTGAACTACTTGGATGAGACCATGGTAGCGAAAATTATGAAGAGTATGATTAGACCAAGATTGGAGTATGCAGCAGTGGTGTGGTCCCCGCATCTAAAGAAGCATATTCACAAGTTAGAAAGAATCCAGAGAGCAGTCACTAGATTGGTTCCAAGTCTCAGAGAACTGCCATATGAAGGGAGGCTAGACAAATTAAATCTACCGAGTCTAAAAGAGAGGAGAGAGAGGGGAGACATGATAATGATGTACAAATGTGCCCGGGGGCTGGAGAGGCTGGATAGGGAGGATATATTAATTATGGATACAGGAATAACTAGAGGCCACAGCTACAAAGTAAAAAGACCTACCTGCAAGAACGATATCAGGAAGTTTAGCTTCCCCTATAGATGTATTGACAAATGGAATGGGCTGGAGGAGGAGGTGGTAGGGGCAAGGAACATCCATATTTTCAAGAAAAAATTGGATAAAAAGTAGACTGAGAGACGGGACAACACGAGCTTAGCTCAACTCCTGTAAACTACAATTAGGTAATACAATTAGGCAATTAGGTAAATACAGTATGTAGGCTATGTATGTATCATCCACCATGCTGTATCCTTCACACCCCTCCCTCTTCTCCTAACTCCACATACCTCCTCACATGCTGCACACATATCTTTCTTAAACACTTTGCTCACATCTTCCACTTCCTCCATACCCTCCAAGTCAAACCTACCTAACCGTCTCTCTACTGCTCTCTTGAATTCTTCCCTACACATGTTGCATCTAATATAATACAATTCAGTTGAATTAATATTTACTGTATGCATAATGATAACTAAACTATATGACTTCAACGCCAAGACGTCGGCCTGGTTTGTCGACAACCCCGACACAGACAGAGGGCTGGTACTACAAAACCAAACCGATAACCTCATCATCCTTAACGACATCCATCAACATACCCATATTCCTCACCAAGCCCTCTATAACCCATCATCTCCTGACATCACCTTTTGCTCCCCAGAACTCGCCCCCACAACATCCTGGAGGGTGGTCAGAACCTTAGGCTCTGACCACCTCCCGATCATTATCACCACCAAAACCAGACTCACCCCAGCTAGCCACAAACACACATACACCAATTATAAAAGAGCTAACTGGGAAGCATTCACAAATGAGACAGAACAACACTTCACAACTCTAAACAGTACACCCATCACTAACATCAACAATGCTGTACACATACTCAATAAAACTATCCAAAACGCTGACAAGAAACACATTCCAAGAGGTAACAGGAAAAGATACAACCCCAACTTCACACCAGAAATTCAAAACCTCATCAGACAACGCGACATACTGAAACACTCCCCAGCACCCCACACACAAGACATCACACAACAAATTCAAGCACTCAACACCCAAACTAACAACAAAATACAAGAACAACAAAAACTAAATTGGAATAACTTCCTACAAACACTTGATCACAAAACAAACCCCAAAAAACTCTACAAAACACTAAACAGCATCACACTTTCCAACAGCAACACAACACAATCACATGCTGCAATCACAACAACAGACTCTACTCCTTCATGTAAACAACAAGCAAACACTCTCATCAATCACTTTTCACATGTCAGCCACCTAAAACCTCACAAAGACGACCGACGTGTCATCCGACGTAAGAGACAATTCCCCACAGACCCTGACTATACACCCTTCACCTATCACCAGACAAAGCATATCATCAACAATCTCAAGCACTCACCCGCCTGTGGCCTAGACAACATAAGCAACATACACCTCAGACACCTGGGACCACAAGGCATACAAGCACTCACTAACATATCAAACTACAGCTATTCACACAACACAATACCAGACATTTGGAAGCATGGTATCGTCATCACATTCCCCAAACCCAACAAAGACCCCACGCTACCCTCCTCGCACCGCCCCATCACACTTCTTTGCTCCCCCTCCAAAGTCATGGAACGCCTAGTATTACAACTAATTACACCTGACCTACCCCTAGCTCCAACACAACATGGCTTTAGGCCACTGCACTCCACAAACACTCTTCTCACAGACCTTACACAAAGAGCTTTCGACGGCATCAACTCAGCTAGACCACCACACAGATCACTATTAGCCACACTTGACATTAGTAAAGCCTTCGATGCCATCCCCCGCCACAACCTAACAAACAAACTCTACAACACAAACATGCACAACAACACAAAAAGGTGGCTGGCCAACTTCCTAGCAGGCAGATGTGCACACGTATCTTTTGCCGGTCAGTCATCTAAAATCAGAAACTTTCCAAACGGAGTCCCACAAGGATCCGTCCTATCGCCCGCACTCTTCAATCTGTACATGCACGATATAACTACACCCAATACGCCCCAAATAAACTTAGCCTCCTATGCAGATGACATAACACTCACATGCACACACCATGACCCAAAAAGATCAACAGATCTCCTTCAACCCTATCTCAACACACTACATGGTTGGTGCACTACAAACAGACTTAATCTAGCCCTAGCCAAATCCACCGCAACCCTGCTCACAAGTTGGACAGGAGAACACGAATACATCCCTCAACTCACCATAAACAACACACCCCTAACACATACACACACACCCAAAATCCTAGGAGTAACATATGATACTCATATGACATTCAAACAGCACACCACAAACATTAAAAAGAAACTGACACCCAGACTTAACGCCCTCAGGTCACTTGCTCACACAAAATTTGGACACAACAAAGAAACTACCACCACAGTATATAAACAATACATAAGATCAGTGATGGAATACGCAAGCCCAGCCTGGGCTTCTAACCTAGCTGAAACACATCATAAGACCTTACAGACTATTCAAAACAAAGCCCTGAAGATCATTACAGGCTGCACAGCTACTTCACCCACAGATCACCTACATCAAGAAACCAAAATTCTCAAAGTCAAAGACCATCTGGACATGAGAGGCACTCAATTCCTGGCAGCAGCCTCCACGAACCAAGACCACCCACTAAACTACATGGCAACACACCCATAGACACCAAGAAATATCAAAACAACACCCAGCACACGGTATCACACACAATTATTGTCCTCTCTCCCTCCCTGCCCACCCCGAACCAACTTCCAGAAGCACATCCATACTCATATCTCTCACCGATCCATCCACTCACTCACAGACAACACGCAGCTGCATGCACGACCTCCCGAAATCCATCCTTCCGAATCCTCCCTTCCTCGCGAGGACAGAGTCCACCTGGCCAGGCTGAGATGCGGACACCATCCAGCTCTCCTGAGCTATCAGAAGAGACTGGATGACTCCGTTGTCGACGCCTGCCCGGGATGTAACACAGCACCCCATACATTAAACACATCATAGAAGACTGCATTTCACACAACCACTTACGCCAACAACACAATCTACACTCAAGGAGAGCTCTGTGGGAAAGCCCGATCGTGGCCATGGCCTTTCTCAGGGACTCGGGGCTGTTCGGCCAGGCAGCTTAGGGAACAACAACAACAACAACAACAACTAAACTATATCTCATTGAAACCAGTTCATTAAATTATTATAATCAAGTGTACAGCGACTGACAAATGTTTGTGAGCTCTTGCAATTTTCTTAATGCAAATAATATCCATTTACAGTATATTGATGTTCAGATTAAATCAGCTACAGTATATATTAACACAAATATAATAATGTATATCTAATTTGATCTGAAGATCAATCTTTATGGATATATTTGCGTCAAGAAAATCGCAAGAGCTCACAAACAATTTTGTCAGTAGCTGTACATACTGTAGTGTCAAGAAAAAAAATCCCTTTAATTATTTTGTCTATCATAAAATGGAGATTTCATTATTAAGCCTAATTTGATTTTTCTTTCTTTTTTCAGGTGATCTGGAGTAGATGTGAACCGTGTCATCAAGAATAAAGTGTAATGAACCACCAGCTGCCTTGTAGGATGAGCCCCTTTGGCCAAAAGATAGGTCCACAGCCTATAATTGTAGTTGGAAGTTAGTCAGAGCAGGCACCCCATTTATAATGTGCTTTAACCCTCCAGCCCCGGCTATTGTATTATATAATTTCCCCGAAACCCGGATGTTTTGGCCGAAAAACGCATACGCCTAGGCTACCGTATCTTTGTTATTTTGACTGCTTCCACATTCCCGTGCATCTCCAAGCGTAGATGTGTTTCGTAGCTGTAGAATGGCGTTGAGTAGAGCTCTCTAAGTCAACTGGTTCAGTTGTGATGACGATTTCCGTGGAGAGAACTTTATGGCAATATCAGCCACTTATCACTACTTTTCACTACTTAACCCGGGAGCTGGGGGGAGACTCTTAAGAGTTCCCCCGGCGGACTGCGGGAAGACTCTCCTGAGTAAGTAAAATAAAAAATCAACTTTTGACATCGAAATTTTTTATTTTTTTTATTTTTTTTTTTTTTATTTATTTTTATTTTTTGGCCCCTGGGCCATGCAAAATCTCAGTCCTCTACTCCCCTCCTTCCCCACTTTCCTCCTATCCTTCAGTTATCACCTATTTTCCCTATTATTCCCTTATTCTGAGGTATATTTTCGTGCTAACATTAGCGAGTTGCAAGCAGGGTGTTGTCATCACTGATGGCAATCGAGTGCAAGAGAGAGAGAGAGAGAGTATCGATCGACTGTGTCTCAATGGCCTTGGGGGAAATTGGCGGGAAGGTAGCTTGCCTCACCCATACATTATACAACTCGCGGGCTATATCTCCGATTTTGACCATCCAAACGCTGTTTTCACTCGTTTTATTGTTGTTTCAGGTTAATACCTTTATAATCAACCCATAATAGGCGCATATGGATAATTATTAATGCTATTAATGGTACAATGAATATTTTAGTGACGGAAACACCTCAAATACGTCAGCACAGGGGGACGTTTTCAATTACCCCCGTGCGCACTTCAGAGGTTAACAATAACACACAGCAACACGCGACAAGCGACGCCCCTCCTTCTTGTGGTCGGAGATGCGCGGCGTCGGTCCAGCCGGCTGTTGTTTACATGCATCGGACGGACGCTTCGCACACCAAGCTTACAGGCTTTCAAGCGGCGGGTGCCTCAGAGCCCTACCGGGTAGCGCGGGGTGTGTTTTTTATGGGTTTCTCAAAGCCCAACCGGGCCTGAGGGGTTAACCCTTGAGACCCGGAAGGGCTCTTAAACACCCATAAAAAAACACCCGAGCTACCCGGAAGGGCTCATAAACACCCATGAGCTCAAAGCCTATAAGCTTGGTGTGCGAGGCGTACGTCCGACGCATGTAAACAACAGCTGGCTGGACCGACGCCCCGCATCTCCGGCCACAAGAAGGAGTGCGTCGCTTGCTCGTGTGTGCCTGTATGTTATTGTTAAGTATCGAAAAGTAGTGTAAAGTGGCTGTTTTTGCCATAAAGTTATCTCCAATGAAATCATCATCACAACTGAACCAGTTGACTTAGAGAGCTCTACTTAACCCGGGAGCTGCGGGGAGACTCTTGAGAGTAAGTAAAATAAAAAATCAACTTTTGACATCGAAAAAAAAAAAAAAAAAAAAATATTTTTTTATTTTTTTATTTTTTTTTGGCCCCTGGGCCATGCAAAATCTCAGTCCTCTACCTCCCCTCCTTCCCCACTTTCCTCCTCTCCTTCAGTTATCACCTATTTTCCCTATTATTCCCTTATTCTGAGGTATATTTTCGTGCTAACATTAGCGAGTTGCAAGCAGGGTGTTGTCATCACTGATGGCAAGCGAGTGCAAGAGAGAGAGAGAGAGTATCGATCGACTGTGTCTCAGTGGCCTTGGGGGAAATTGGCGGGAAAGCAGTTTGCCTCACCCATACATTATACAACTCGCGGGCTATATCTCCGATTTTGACCATCCAAACGCTGTTTTTGAAATGCTGGGTGTGAAGGGAATTCATGGTCTCCTGAAATATCCCCAGGCTACCTTTAGGATCAACTTTTCCTGGTACCTGGCACGGGGTACGAACCTCTGAAGGGAATTTAACCCCCCTAAAAACCCACAGGTTTTGAGATGCCTTGGGTGGGGTTCGAACCCTGGTTAGTGACCCAACCATCACCACCAGGCCCGCGCGCTAACCCACTGTACTACCACGGACGTACTAAAAGTATAGCAACCTTAGTCCGATTTTTAAGAACCAGGTGATAGTCTCGTGGTGTTATCACGTGATGAGTTTATTGGACTTACCATCTACGACTATTTTACGCTATACCTGACGTCAACTCGGGTTAGTATTATTGTGGGTGCGGGACATTTTCGAGGGCATTACATTACATCCTTCTTTAACTAGGCTAGTCCCTAGCCTATTTTAAGGTCGTAAGGTATCGTAGCTGTATTACCTCAGCAATCTCAATATTGTTGGTATAGGGTTCGCGTGACGGGTGCTCCACGTAGCTACCTGGTCACGTTCCCTAGCTGCCACCAATGAAATGCTGGGTGTGAAGGGAATTCATGGTCTCCTGAAATATCCCCAGGCTACCTTTAGGATCAACTTTTCCTGGTACCTGGCGCGGGGTACGAACCTCTGAAGGGAATTTAACCCCCCTAAAAACCCACAGGTTTTGAGATGCCTTGGGTGGGGTTCGAACCCTGGTTAGTGACCCAACCATCACCACCAGGCCCGCGCGCTAACCCACTGTACTACCACGGACGTACTAAAAGTATAGCAACCTTAGTCCGATTTTTAAGAACCAGGTGATAGTCTCGTGGTGTTATCACGTGATGAGTTTATTGGACTTACCATCTACGACTATTTTACGCTATACCTGACGTCAACTCGGGTTAGTATTATTGTGGGTGCGGGACATTTTCGAGGGCATTACAGTTTTCACTCGTTTTATTGTTGTTTCAGGTTAATACCTTTATAAATCAACCCATAATAGGCGCATATGGATAATTATTAATGCTATTAATGGTACAATGAATATTTTAGTGACGGAAACACCTCAAATACGTCAGCACAGGGGGACGTTTTCAATTACCCCCATGCGCACTTGTTAGGTTAACCTCTGAAGTGCGCATGGGGGTAATTGGAAACGTCCCCCTGTGCTGACGTATTGGAGGTGTTTCCGTCACTAAAATATTCATTGTGCCATTAATAGCATTAATACTTAAACAAATGCACCTATTATGGGTTGATTATAAAGGTATTAACCTGAAACAACAATAAAACGAGTGAAAACAGCGTTTGGATGGTCAAAATCGGAGATATAGCCCGCGAGTTGTATAATGTATGGGTGAGGCAAACTGCTTTCCCGCCAATTTCCCCCAAGGCCACTGAGACACAGTCGATCGATACTCTCTCTCTCTCTCTCTTGCACTCGCTTGCCATCAGTGATGACAACACCCTGCTTGCAACTCGCTAATGTTAGCACGAAAATATACCTCAGAATAAGGGAATAACAGGGAAAATAGGTGATAACTGAAGGAGAGGAGGGGAGGTAGAGGACTGAGATTTTGCATGGCCCAGGGGCCAAAAAAAAATAAAAAAATACAAAAATAAAAATATATTTTTTTTTTTTTCGATGTCAAAAGTTGATTTTTTTTTTTCACTCACTCATAAGAGTCTCCCCGCAGTCCGCCGGGGGAACTCTTAAGAGTCTCCCCGCAGTTCCCGGGTTAACGCCATTCTACAGACATGTACGAAACACATCTACGCTTGGGGATGCGCGGGAATGCGGAAGCAAGCCAAATAACAAAGATGCGGTAGCCTAGGCCTATCCCAAAGAGGGACGTTGTCACATTGAAGTGACTTATGAGCCACAATCGAAGTATATGCTGACATCTGTTGCCTAACCTCTCGTAAGGCGACCGCTGCGGTCTTATCATTGTCGCGGAGGACCTTGACACTTAATTGGGAGCAAAAGGAACAGTTGCGCATCACCCACAGACCCCTTGAACGGTCTAGACATTTAACACACTTGATGCAAAGAGTGTGCGCAAAAATAGGGATACCGGCACAGGTAGGGGTAATGCATAAAGCAAAAACTGGGGCCAAGGTAGCCATGACAGAGACTGGTGGGGAAAACTACTGCCGGGTCTGTATTGGTCCGCCGGAGCCCAGCTCTGGAAAAAAAGAAAATTTCCAGGAATTAATGCTCATAAGGTTAACCCAACATGCTCGCACACAAGTGTTAACCCGGAAACTGCGGGGAGACTCTTAAGAGTTCCCCCGGCGGACTGCGGGGAGACTCTTATGAGTGAGTGAAAAAAAAAATCAACTTTTGACATCGAAAAAAAACAAAAAAATTTTTTATTTTTTTATTTTATTTTTTTTTTTTTGGCCCCTGGGCCATGCAAAATCTCAGTCCTCTACCTCCCCTCCTTCCCCACTTTCCTCCTCTCCTTCAGTTATCACCTATTTTCCCTGTTATTCCCTTATTCTGAGGTATATTTTCGTGCTAACATTAGCGAGTTGCAAGCAGGGTGTTGTCATCACTGATGGCAAGCGAGTGCAAGAGAGAGAGAGAGAGTATCGATCGACTGTGTCTCAGTGGCCTTGGGGGAAATTGGCGGGAAAGTAGCTTGCCTCACCCATACATTATACAACTCGCGGGCTATATCTCCGATTTTGACCATCCAAACGCTGTTTTCACTCGTTTTATTGTTGTTTCAGGTTAATACCTTTATAATCAACCCATAATAGGTGCATATGGATAAGTATTAATGCTATTAATGGCACAATGAATATTTTAGTGACGGAAACACCTCAAATACGTCAGCACAGGGGGACGTTTCCAATTACCCCCATGCGCACTTCAGAGGTTAATAACCCGCCGGGTAACGAGATGTAATGACACAACGATCACAGCTCGCTACGCGGCGGGGTTCAGAATATCTAAACATATCTTAAAGAAAGTGAAGAATACCCTCTGACATAATATAAAGGACCAGAATGGCGTTTATAGTCTTTCCGGTGGTGACTGTTTCAAGATTCAATTTTGGAAAACAACCCCCCACAAAGACGCCGGCCCTTGAATTATTTAGCAGAATAACACAGGGCAGGCTGATACGAGATCTGATTTCTAACGAATTGTCACAAAAGATCGCCGTAAGTTTGAAGGCGGCGATACATTAACGTATCTCTCAATTAAGTGGTTAACGAAATTGAATTGTAAATTCCTTATTTCCTCCTCCCAGGAGCACCCGCCGGGTGTGAAAAACGATGTTAACCCTAATTGAACCTTCGATCGCCGTAAGTGTGAAGGCGGCGATACATAAAGTATCACTAAAATGGATCGGTTAACTAACTGAATGACCCAGTCGTTCATCCCACCCTACCAAGGTGCACCCGCCGGGTGAGATGTCAAAACGTTAACCCCATAAGTTCCTGTCCCCACTTCTTTGTAAAAGAACGCCGGGGAGGAAAGCCCTTAACAACAGCTAGGTTTTTCCTGTGGTTTGTAAAACTGGGTAGAAAAACTTCATAACATATGTCCGCATGAACAATGTTAGATGGGTACAGCCAATCCGCCGAGAGTCAAAGGGAGCCTGAAAACAGGCACCAACACAGAGACGCAGTCCTGGAGAGCCACAGACACCTCATCGCCGGGGACACAAGCCTGTGTTGAAACCACGCGTGGCCCAACACGGCTCTTGGCCGGGTTTTTTCATGGTGTAACCGAGAAAAAACCCGCCGGAAAGTAACCCACCCCGTGCAGAAACCATCTGAACGCACAAAGGACTCGAGAGAAAGCCAAGCACGACTAGCCTAGGGTCCACACAATAATCCGTGGAATTAGCCAATACACAACTAAACCAGGAAACAAACATAGTCCGTGGAATTAGCCAATACACAACTAAACCCGGATACACATGACACAGTAGGACATATTTATAAAATAAACAATAACACTTGTACATGTGGCAAAGCTACGAGCGGCTGGCTAGGCCTAAGTAGACGGCATAAGAAATGTTGAAATATAAACAAAAAACACTGGAAATATAACAACAGGAACCACCGCCAACACACCACTGTAGCAAATACTTCCGGCAAAGGGAAGACTGACTCGGGACCCAGAAAAAACTTCACTAAGTGAAGAAAAATACGCTGGGAACGTCAGTAAGCAACGCTTACCTCATCAGAAAGATAAAAGGCAGCATAACTAACGCGAAATGAAAGCCGCCTGCAACACAAGCTAACTCAACTGTGAAAAGATCACAAGTCCACAACAGGACCACGAGGGTACATCCGAAATAGATGCCCCAAACACACGACCCAAAATACACTGCACTGCGGGCAACCAGCCCAGGACACTCCTGCTACGCATATCCTAACCTTACTCGATACATCCCGGAGTAAACAAATGAGAAAAAACTCACTAGGGACGCAGCAAATGCGGAACCACCGGAGCGTGGGGAGACACGTCCGGGCAGGCTGAGCGCAGAGCAGAGAAGGAAGAATGACGCCTGAATCAGCGTCTGGTCAAAGATCCACACAAGTACATCCACGATATGATGGAAAGCTTATTGGATAGTTATTCTTATTTTCTTTTTGTTTTTATTTTTTTACGAAGTTTTTTCGTAGTGAGAACCCAATTCATAATGACTGAAGCCATGAGTGAGGTCGCGTGCGCTCATGATGAAGGCTCCTCAGATTTTAAATGCTCTGCGCGGTAGATTCAAACTACGGCGGATTAGTGTTTGAAGAGGATGCCTTATGTAATAGGCATGTTCGTCAATGATGGAGGGGCCACTAATAAATTTAGGCCTTACAATTAGGGTTGGGTGTGAGAGGGATCTACCTTGTGTGGGCCAATCGGTGTTCTGCAGACTCACATTTCTTATGTCCTTATGTCTTATTTTAATCGTCACCCATACACACAAAGTGTTATACAATCACAAATCACAAGGCTATAACCATATATTTATTGTGCATTTACGTAAGACTCGATTCAGGCTCCAAACTGCAAGGCAGGTAGCGTATAATAAAGGACTACTGTATTTATTAATAGTCCGTACTATTGCGGAGCTGTCCAATCTGCAAGGCAGGTAGTGTCAGAAAGGACCTCTGTGTTTAGTACCCTTCAGTACCCGACTGAGGTACGGAGCTGTACTAACCTGCTACTACCGAGTACTCACCTAATTGTAGTATACAGGATTTGAGCCTAAGCTCGTGTTGTCCTGTCTCTCTCTCTCTCTCTACATTTATCCAATTTTGCTTTAAAAGTTTGGATATTTCTTGCTCCCACCACCTCCCCATCCAACTTATTCCAACAATCAATGCTTCTATACGGGAAGCTGAACTTTCTTACATCAGACTTACATACAACTTTCCTCAACTTACATTCATGACCCCTGGTTCTTCCCTCGTCCCTCACCACAAAATCTCCCTTGTCGATCTTCTCAAAACCTTTCACACACTTAAACATCATGATCATGTCACCTCTCTCTCTCCTCTCCCTCAGCGTTGGCAGCTTTAGCCTCTCCAATCTCTCCTCATATGGCAGGTCTCTAAGGCTAGCTATCATCTTAGTGGCAACTCTCTGAACTCTTTCCAGTTTTTTATTATGTTTTATAAGGTGTGGAGACCACACCACTGCTGCATACTCCAGTCTTGGTCGTATTATTGTCCCTATTATTTTTGCTAACATCTCTTATATCTAAATAATTCAGAGCTATTCTCATGTTAGTCAACACTGCATAGGTTTCACCAGTTATTTTATTTATATGCTGTTCAGGTGACAAGCTGTCTGCCATAACTACCCCTAGGTCTTTTGCTTTCACAGCTTTACTAATTATTTAATCTCCTATTTTATATCCCCAAGGTCTATATTTACTTTTTCCCATCTCAAGAACCTGACACTTACTCGTGTTGAATTCCACTTTCCAAGTTTGACTCCGCTCATATAATTTATCTAGGTCTCTCTGTAATTCTTCACAACTACTCCTACTTGTAATATGCTTCATCAATTTTGCATCATCAGCAAACATAGATATATATGAGCCTATTCCCATTTGAAGGTCGTTGATGAAAACCAAAAACATGATTGGGGCCAACACCGATCCTTGAGGCACTCCGCTTTTTACCCTTTTCCACGAGGAGAACTTTCCTTTTATTACTGTTCGCATTTCCCTCCCAATTAAAGTTTTCCATCCACTTTAATAATACTCCCTCAACCCGCCCCACAGTCCTGAGCTTCCACAACAATCTCTTATGAGGCACCTTATCAAATGCCTTCTTGAAATCTAAGTAAATACAATCTACCCACCCCTCCCTCCCTTGTAAAATGTCAATTACCCTATCATAGTAACTCAACAAATTTGTGGTACACGAATGACCTTTTCTGAACCCGAACTGCTTGCTTGAAATTATTTCCCTCTCCTCCAACATACCCACCCATCTTTTTCTAATAATCTTTTCACAAAGCTTGCATATAACACTCGTTAAGGATACCGGTCGATAATTTAGCGGGTTTTCTTTATTTCCACTTTTATATATTGGAGTTATATTTGCTTGTTTCCATTCTAAGGAAAGTTCCCCCTTGTTTAATGAGTGTTGAACAATATTAAAAATAGGTCTCACTAGTTGTTCAGAACATTCTCTTAATACCCATCCAGCAATGTTATCTGGGCCCATAGATTTTCTCACATCCAATTCTTCCAACAATGATTGGTACATACTGACTGCGCATACGTGCGGAGGTGTCCGTAAGCCGTTGAAAGAGCCGTAAAACTTTCAAGAAAGGTAGATATTATTTACAGGTAAGGAGTTGACATAAAAATGGAAAAAAATTAGGGAAGGGGTAACCCACTGAGGGAGGCATCAGCCATACCCTGTGTCAATATTTGTTTTTAAAAGTGGTGTACTGCAAACCTAAATACTGAATAAGATTACAAAAATTAAAAATATAAAAAGAGAGACCATGGATTGTAATTAAAACTGCTAAATCTTGCCCAATATACCAACATCTTTGCAGAACGCAAAAATTCTTTCTGCAGAAAAGGAGCAGCCCTCAGCCAAGATTGCTCTCAGGCTGAGCAGTCAGGTAATGGTAAATTGAATACCTTAGCAACTGATTTCTCAATACTTGATGGGAAAATATGATACTACTAGGTCTCTACATCATATCAATGACAAGTTTTCAGTACCAACATAATTTTCTACAAAATCTTTGTAATAGCTAAATAATCAAGATAGGGACAATCCTGGGACATGACAATTTACTATCAGCTGGAAAAACAATACCTAGAGGTACGGTACAGTAACAATACATTATACTGTAATAGTGAACTTTACATTAACCGAAGGCCTAACATCCGAAATGCTCCATTAACCGAAAAATGTGTCATTTGAGGCTAAATTTTATTAACCAAGACTTTTTGGATTCTATCCGAAAAGCCCGCCACAGACGGGCGCCAGGAGTGCTTCCGAGACAAGAGTTGAGCGGCTCGGCGTCCATTGTTTATAAATCTAATATATTATGTAGGCTATTACACTATTGTATCATCATACAATGGAGAAAATATAATGAAAGACTCAACATCAAACTAGAAAACACAAACAAGTGAACTGAATCTAAGAAACTGCCATTGCTGATGCTTGGAGAGGAAATCTGAGTGAATCCAGTGAATCCAACATCCGTTCGTCACTTGCACAAGTTATGTCTTTTTAATATTTACCTAGCTATATGTAGATGACTTTGTGCAGTTTAACCACTTCAGACTCATATGACGCAGAGGTCGCCAGATTAGCAATAAGAAATAGAGTTCTCTCACTCTTATAATTACCTCGCCAAAATTAGTTTTCTGCCCACAGCTAACTCAAAGATAACTGCAGAGGTTGAAGTAACTACCCTGATGGTAATAAAGGCTTTAAAGTATCCCTATTAGGCTCAAAATTGCGTCATATGTCGGAGAGGGTTAACCTCTGAAGTGCGCATGAGGGTAATTGGAAACGTCCCCCTGTGCTGACGTATTTGAGGTGTTTCCGTCACTAAAATATTCATTGTGCCATTAATAGCATTAATACTTATCCATATGCGCCTATTATGGGTTGATTATAAAGGTATTAACCTGGAAACAACAATAAAACGAGTGAAAACAGCGTTTGGATGGTCAAAATCGGAGATATAGCCCGCGAGTTGTATAATGTATGGGTGAGGCAACCTGCTTTCCCGCCAATTTCCCCCAAGGCCACTGAGACACAGTCGATCGATACTCTCTCTTGCACTTGCCATCAGTGATGACAACACCCTGCTTGCAATTCGCTAATGTTAGCACGAAAATATACCTCAGAATAAGGGAATAACAGGGAAAATAGGTGATAACTGAAGGAGAGGAGGAAAGTGGGGAAGGAGGGGAGGTAGAGGACTGAGATTTGCATGGCCCAGGGGCCAAAAAGAAAAAAAAAAAAAAAAATCTTTTTTTTTTATGTCAAAAGTTGATTTTTTTTCTCACTCACTCATAAGAGTCTCCCCGCAGTCCGCCGGGGGAACTCTTAAGAGTCTCCCGGCAGTTCCCGGGTTAAGAGGGATCTATGGTAGCAAAAATGGTTAAGCGAGACAGTTTGAAGCCTGTTAATTGCTGAAGGCTCTTTTAAAACTGAATTATAGCCAGAATAAAGTTAAAAAGACATTGCCGATACAGAAGGGGTTATGTCGTCATTACAAATATATTTTATTATGTAGGCCATCACACTGTTATATAATCATACAGTGGAGCAAAAATAATGAAAGACATCAAACTAGAAAACACAAACAAACAAGTGAACGAAACTCCAAGAAACTGCCATTGTCAAGGTGTTTGTTGCTTGGCGACGAAATCGTGAATCCAACATCTGTTTGTCACTTGCGCAAGTTACGGCCGCCATCTTTAATGTCGTCAACACTAGCCAAGACGCGCTTAAGTCCACCCGCCTTTTATGTGCTTATTTGTGCCTGAAACTCATATCTCTCGCGCTTATTATGGCCTCTGGTGGGCCTGGTGGTAATGATGAAGGAACTGAATACCAGGGATCATCAAAACAGGAGTCAAGGGTGCATACCAGCTAGTGCTAGCGGATCTGACGAACGCCGCGCCAACATGAGGATGAGTTAGGCTATGCTAAATATGACTTATGGTTTCAAATAAAGTCTATGTGGTAAGTCATATCCTCATATGTATTTTTACATATTCTCAATCTATATTTACTAGATGCAGGCTTATTTGGTCGGAGTAATGGGAAGAGTGTACTTGTTTATTACTTATGATATATTACTTATACATATAGGCCTATTTTCGCCTTTGGTAGGGGGTAAACTTCCCTATAACCAACATTTTCAGTTAACCAAAAATTAACCCTCTCAGACTCATATGACGCAGAGGTTGCCAGATTAGCAATAAGAGATAAGAGTTCTCTCACTCTTATAATTACCTCTCCAAAATTAGTTTTCTGCCCACAGCTAACTCAAAGACAACTGCAGAGGTTGAAGTAACTAAACTAAAGGTTTCTAAATACCCCTGATGGTAACAAAAGCTTTAAAGTATCCCTAATAGGCTCAAAATCGCGTCATGTCGGAGAGGGTTAAAAAAAAACTAAATTTTGGTTAATGGAAAGTTCAATGTACTGTACTGTTATATACATGATAGATAGGACAAATGAAAATATAATAATGATATACCTTTTAATTTATAAAATATCTCAAAGATAAATCTTATTGATTAGGCGACAGATTACAATACTGACCTAAAAACAGGTCTTGCTACCCTTAACCCTAGAGAGGGTAGGTTACAGTGGTAGTGTAGTTGAGGCGGAGGGGAGAGCCGAGACCTTCCCCCACCGCTGGGTTAGTAGTGGAATACAGGGCCATATTCTTAAAGGCTGCGTCACAACACCAATCTTAGTAGCAAACTTGCCAGAGTCTAGGGGCCATTTTCGTCAAACATACTTTTGCCATAGGAACAAAATTCAAATAGGGTACCAGGTATTTTCTTGCTATAGAAAGTCAATATAGTCAGAATTTGTTGCTATTATCCACACATTTTCAAGTAAAGGTATTTTCTAACAAAAACTGAAGGCTAATCAATAATTCAAATAGTATTATATGTAAAACTAAATTTTGTTTTACAGGAATAAGCCTTAGAATATGTATCGGGTAATTAAAAAATGTGTACATGCAGAGAGAGATTGAGGAATGAAGAGGTATGTAGGAGAGTGGGACAGCAAGAACCCTTGTTGGCCAGACTGGACAGGAGGGTGCTGTGTTGGTATGGACATGTTGAGCGAATGGGATATGAAAGGCTTACAAAGAGTATATGAGTCAGATACAAGGGGAGGTAGAGGGAGACAAAGACCTTGGTTAAGATGGAGAGATGGTGTGGTACAAGCGTTGGAAGGTAGAGGGATGACTATAGAACAGGCAAGGGAAGTGGTAATCAATAGGAATGAATGGAGAATGCTTGTGAATAGAGGAGTGATAACGCGGTCGTTGGGCGCCAGTTGGACTAGAAAATAGTCCGTCAGGCGCCTGGCCCGGGGAGCCGTAGTACAAGGGTCATGCCTCGATGTGAGGTGGGCGGGCATTGTAGTATGGTTCCACTGCAGGTCTCCCTACTGAGACCAGAACCTCTCCTGGAGGTCTGGGACCAGGGGAATGCTGGAGGCCCTTAGTGATCCTTGGTCTCTGGGTCTTCTCCTGGGCGACCTAGATGTGTATATCATTAGTAGTATTATTATTATTAGTATTAGTATTTTTTTTTTATTTTTTATTATATATATTATATATTTTTTTTTTTGGTGTGTTGTGTTGTCCCTGTTCGGGCCTCGAGTTGGCCACCCCCAGCTATGGGGCATGTGCCTGAATATGTACATACATATATTTTAAAAATAACAGCTCACAGAAATTTGGTCACTATATGCTGTAATGGAGTCTATTTTCAAAATATATGTATTTTTATTGCCTAATTTTTTTTCTTAATTGGTTATAATAAATATTTTTAAATTTGACCATTAATAAGATTACTTGTAAAAGATAATATGTTGGCTTTTATAATTTTGCATAAAACAATGAAGGGAAAAATGATTAGAAAATATATGCCATATTACCAGACTCTGATACAAACCCACACTAAAATTGCTCTGTGACAAAAGTTTAAGATTGAAAGAACAGCCAATTTACTCTTCCTCACCAAAAATCTAGGCAGGAATGAGATTGCATTAGCTTTGACATTTCTATAGATAGCAGTTTTATTGTACTTGATTAATTTATATGAAGGCCAAATTACTGATGGTCTAAAGTTTAAGAATATGGCAATAAGTATTTAGGGCACAGCTGACACACCACTCACAATGTTGATGCTATTTAGAAGTACAGTACATCAATGTTGAATGGGTTACACGCACAAGTTAAGCCAGCCCACCTCGCTTTTTTTTCTCTTTCTCTCCCGCTCTCTTTGGCTTGTATCCATTCGGCCCTATTCAGCCTACTGTTTTAAGACGTTTACCCCTATCCAGGTGTCAATATTTTCCTGGCAAGCGGTAGCGAGCCAGCATATATATTTTTTTGTTTTACAGCAAGCTAAAATTGTGCATTTTTCGATAGAAAAAATTCTCCGGCAAAGCCGGATTTCTCCATACAATGCTGGCTCGCTATCGCTCGCCAGGAAGAAATCGACACCTAGATGGGGAAAAACATCTTAAAACAATTGGCTGAATGGGGCCAAATGGATACAACTCAGAGAAAGATAAAAGTAGATAAATATAAAAAAAAAAGCAGGTGACCCCCCCTTAAACCTGCCTATTATTGTACTGTACAACAAAGGTGCAGTAGATCTTGTATTACCGGGTAACAGTGTATCCTTTGATAAAAACACAATTAAAACAAAAATGGCTTACAAGAAAGGTTATTTTGATTCAATGTATGAAAATTTTCATTAACATAGTATGTCTGGCTTAATCCTAATAAGTTACCAAATATATAAAATAACCTTTCATTATTACTGTACTTGAAACTAAATACTATAACTTAAATAGTAGCTTCCATACAAAAAGAACATGATAAAGAATCTCTAAAAAGAAATTAGAAAATTGTACACAATACACTATCCTTACAATTCAGCTAAGCCAAGACTTGGTGCACCTCACCTAACGATAGTTTATATATACAAATTAGTGAGGAAACAACAATGTAGCACACTGGCAATGCTCTTGGTGCCCAGAGCATCTTTCACAACTCTGTTCGAGAAAAATAATAAGATATTGTATATGGCTATAGGGTTCAGAAGGGTCTGGACAATATTTCTCAACACTCCCGTGAAATATTTAAAGAATGGATATTGTACTGTAAATCTGCAAAAAATAAAGTGAAGATTTCTGTCAAAAATAATAACTAACGCCACTTCCCCGTTAACATGTGTGCAAAACTAAGCTGACTCTATTTTACGTTAGTTTCTTGGCCTTCTGGTACAAAACATCAACTACTTTTTCCATGGCCTTGATGGTGTCGATGGCATGCTCATAAGTCTTGTCCTTGGTTACCGGGTCCCAGACAATTAGAACTCCGGCGCCCTGGTCCAGAATGCCCGTCAATTTGGAGTCTAGGATCATCTGAGACAGTTTTCGCTCAACAACATCCTGAGCGAGACCTATGGTTTCACTCACATAGGAAACCTGGACCTTACTGTATGGCTCAATGATTCTACAAAGGTTTTGCTCCAGCATATTATCATACAAGGTGCTTAGGTGAGCCTTGACAATCATATCACCTTCCAGTTCCTCCTTATATTTACTGAGAGTTGTCTTAAAGTCAGCAAGGGAGCGCTTACTGCTGGCTGCAGCAATGCCCTTCATAGCATCAACATGACTACCACTGTGTCTTAGTGCTATTTTACCACTTAAAATATTATGAACATCTTCAGGGCACTGTAGCATGATCTTTGACAACAGCATGTACTTAAGAGCGGTCAGAGCCTTTGGACTGGAAATACTATCATACCCTTCAAAAGCTTCATAAAAATATGAAAAAGCAGTCTTGAAATCTTTTTCTTCTGCAGCATGAAGAATACCAGACTGGAGATCAAGAGCAGCTTGTAATTTGGGAGGACAATAAATACCATTAGCAGTTGTGCGAGCTGATGTCAGCGCAGCTCGAGCCTTTGGTAAATTCCCAAGTGCATGGTAGGTTTTGCTTTCCCACAACTGGACTTCAACAAGAAGATTTTTGTCATCTAATTTCTTTAGCTCCTTAAGGAGCTGTGACCCAAGGGTGAGGGCCTCTGCGTACTGTGCAGTATCGTAGAAAAGTGCCACCAGACGAGCCTCAAGAGACTGACGGAGGAAGGTGCGACGCTCCAACTTAGACCACTCGATGTTGTCCCGACACACCTCTACCTCCAGCCCAGTGGTGGCCTCCATGTCCAGAAACATGTCCACCATAGTGCGCACCAACTTGGCCGCCTTGGCTTTGGAGATCTGTGAGAGAAATGGTCGGGTGTCCTTGATTAGCTGGGCCAACTGGTGTGCCTGACCTGCCTTCTTGTACTGCTCTGCCAGGGTAAGGATCCCCGCCTCCCGCGTTGCCACGTCATCCTCATCCTCGGAGCCTGCAAAATAAACAAGCTAAGTAAGACACTGTAAGAGGATGCATTACTGTTAAACTCTATAAATTTCCCGGTAAATCTGGGATATTGTATGCAGTGCAGAACATAACATTAACTGCTATTATGGATAATATTAAAACTAAAGTAAAGATCAGTGGAACAACAGAGTGATGCAGGAAATAAATTAAATTTTGTTTTTAATTAATTGTATATCATTCAATACTGTACACTGGCTTTATGTGTCACAGCTAGATGCATAAAACAAATAATGGAGTGAGTGATCACTTTGACTTTGAATGTGTTAGCTAATTGTATGAGTGCCTAGGATCCACATAGAAGCAGTGATTTTAGGGATGACTTTATTATGGGTGGTAAATAAGGAATGTTAATAAGATTCATTACCACCCCTGAGTGACATGATTGCTGCAGAGGCCGCACATCATCATCATCAATCTGATATCTAACTTCCAGAGGAAGCACTCCAAAAGGGATGGCCATGGTAGACACTGCCTCCAGGCTTCCAAACATGCCTCCACTGCCCCATTCCACAGTTCCATTTCCATTAAGTGGGTTAAGACCATTAGCACTGAAGGAGCAAAACCAGAGCAGTCCCTCACCCAGATGGCAGTTCCCAAATTGTTTTGTTATTTTCTCCACCCCCTTTGGGGCCTTAGCCGGAAGTATATTGAACACAGGAACCAGTGGTCCACTGCTACAGAAGCTGATTGCACCACCAAAGTGGCAGGCGGTGGGGTCGCTGCATCCCTACACCATAATAAAACATTGGAAAAGAGTCAAGTCATTGTAGGGTGTGTAGCACTTGTGGTTTTATGTAAGAAAGGAAGAGTGAGTGTATCTTAACCCATGGGATCCGGGGGGCCTCATATGAATTTGGTAAAATCAACTTCATAATTCAGTAGCTACTGATTGAGACGACCTAGAGCAGTCAATGTTTTTGCAAATTGTATAACTTTTTGTTGTCTGTAGAATGCCGTAGAGATGACGTTGCTACAACGCGTGGTTGCCGAGTTCTGATGATTATAGCGGAGATTTTTTTTTGATCATTTTGCCTCGTATGAGGCCTCCCGGATCCCAAGGGTTAACCCGGGAACTGCGGGGAGACTCTTAAGAGTTCCCCCGGCGGACTGCGGGGAGACTCTTGAGAGTAAGTAAAACAAAAAATCAACTTTTGACATCGAAAAAAAAAAAAAAAAAAAAAAAAAAATTTGGCCCCTGGGCCATGCAAAATCTCAGTCCTCTACCTCCCCTCCTTCCCCACTTTCCTCCTCTCCTTCAGTTATCACCTATTTTCCCTGTTATTCCCTTATTCTGAGGTATATTTTCGTGCTAACATTAGCAAGTTGCAAGCAGGGTGTTGTCATCACTGATGGCAAGCGAGTGCAAGAGAGAGAGAGAGAGTATCGATCGACTGTGTCTCAGTGGCCTTGGGGGAAATTGGCGGGAAAGCAGGTTGCCTCACCCATACATTATACAACTCGCGGGCTATATCTCCGATTTTGACCATCCAAACGCTGTTTTCACTCGTTTTATTGTTGTTTCAGGTTAATACCTTTATAATCAACCCATAATAGGCGCATATGGATAAGTATTAATGCTATTAATGGTACAATGAATATTTTAGTGACGGAAACACCTCAAATACGTCAGCACAGGGGGACGTTTCCAATTACCCCCATGCGCACTTGTTAGGTTAAGGGGAGGGCACACCTCTTTGGCTTCTTTCCCTTGAAATCCAATTATTCAATAAATACTGTACTCATTTACATCAAAATTCCTGTGATATATTCTATATTCTGACAAAAAAATAGTTTTAGAAAAATAGCAATGGATTTTAATTTGTTTTTGTTGTTTTTACAAAACATAAAAAAAAAAAAAACCTATATAAACATTCTCCAAAGTGAATAAGCTTTGGTTTAGGGCAACATACACTATATTTCAATAACTCAAAAGAGAAAATCCCTTATTTGACTTAGAAGTCTGATAAAAACAATAATGATACAAGTATCGAGGGTTGGGTGTGAAATCTTCGCACTAAACAATTTGCGATGGAGACAAATTTTGTTACATATGATATTTGCTCAAGTAGGGATATTCCTATATCATCGTGTAACAATTGTGCAAAATTATGAGAAAATCGTGCAATAAACATTTGTGAAATTTACAGAAGGTGGAAAACACAAGACTGAGAAATGAATATTTATGTTATCGTGACAAGATTGCCATAGTGTGTCATTGTTTTAGCTACCCCTTTATGATAGGTCATTTTTATGATGCTCTAGTAAGAGATACAGTTCTGATGAGCGATAATGAATGGGAGTTGCAGGGTCATTTTTTTTTTTTTTCTTTTTTGGTAAATGAGTTTGGAACAGTGTGCGAAAAATGGAATTTGAAGGTAAATGCAGCTATGATAATGAAGATCAAGGAAGATTTGAGGTTAAAGACAGCAAAAAATAAGCTAGGCTATAGGCTAGCCTATCATACTATGACAATAACCGTTTACCGAATGCCATAAGATTATAGGGATAGGCCTACCCCTCCCAAGGACTTAGGCCTATTGAAATTCTCATCTAGTTCCGCAACCTATTATTGTATCCCACGGGCCCATGGTACACAAAATAGATGGGAACATGATTGCGAGCGTGCGAGTAGTGTAAACAATGCGGGCGGTACGCCCGAATACTACATCCTTACCAAGTTACCGATATTTGTTAGGTACCGGTATATAAGCTTTCTATAATAGGCTAATGATTAGGCCTATTACTGTACTAGAAATGAGTATTTACCCTTTGAGAATTTCAACAAGTCCTGGGAGGTTCCCTCAACTTATTCTGTATATAAGTAACCCACAGCAAATGGTTAGGCCTAGGCCTATGTGAAAATTATGTTTTAGCTACCCACTGTTAAAATATGAGAATTTCAATACGTCCTGGGGGTGGGGGGTCCCTCGACTTATTCAGTATCCCACCGCAAACGGTAATGGGAAAATGAGGTTTTTGCTCCCTACTGTTAAAATATATGGCTTATTATCGCTTTTTATCCCTCAATTTCCCTTTCCTTCATATCCCTTCCCACTATCGGGGGCCGTGTCATAACATTAATGGGATAGCCTACATAAAAAACAATCGCTGGGCTAACTGTTGGTGCTAAAAGTCAGTAATACCTATCTATCTATCTATTGCCTGACGCCGTGATCCCCGAAGGGGTGGCCACGAATGAACCGCCCCCATCCGAGGCTGTTCGTTAGTTTTTCTTTGCCTAGGTATTTTTTCCGGGTGGGGGTCGCAAGCCCACCGACCCAACCTCTTTAGTCGCCTCTTACGGCACGCAGAAGGCACGTGGGGCATATTCTATTCCCTTACCCCCAGGGGGTAATACCATGTTTTTGTTTGTTTTCATAATCCACCATTCATTAGCCACTGCCAGTGTTTTGAAGTTCTAGGTCTAATCTTTTTTTTGGCTTGAAAAGTTCAGCACACTTTGTGAGTTGTGACTTTAATAAGACTGTAGGCAATAGGATAGACCTTCCGCGGCACCATCTAGGCCTAAAGTGAATCTGCAAATTTTGGAATTTCTGGAATCTCGGCAATTTGATTTATCATTTGAGATTGGGTACCAGTGAAGAATAATTGCGCAGCTATATATATATATATATTTACTACTTTTTTTGTATTATCCTATTTCTTTAAGGAATAGGCCTATGGTGTTTCATTGTCGTTTATCATGTAATAAGTGGAGGAGTTGCGAGGATTAGTATTACTGTACTGTACATTTAACTAGCCTAATCAAACCTACGATACGGTACGTAACTGACGGTCCTAACCTATCCTAACTTAAGTGTCCAAAGCAGGGTGTCAAACTGGAGCAATTTTGTGTGAAGACTTGAATGAATATGAGAAGGAATACAAGGAAATTAACATGAAATAGCGGGATGGATGTAGATTCCGGGCGTATGGTCGTCATGTTTACATGGGCGATCGCCGCAGTTAACTACGCGTCTATTTTAGTTATTTGCCCCCTGCTTGCAATATATATGATGACAATATGTCATTGGGGGGGGGGGGGGGGCATGAGGGGGGGCCTCAACATATTATTGTATCCAATAGCATTCAAAATAGACGGGAACATGATTGCAACCGTCCGACGCCACCCCCGCCGCAGTCATGTTTACATTTGTCGATCGCCGTGGTTAAGTTCGTGTCTATCTTGACGGCGATTTTTTTCGGTTATTTGCCCCCTGCTGGCAATATACTGCATATGATGATATGTCATGAGGGGAAAAAAAAAAAAAAAAAAAAAAAAAAAAAAAAAAATCAACATATTATTGTATCCAAAGGCAGTCAAAATAGACGGGAACATGATAGCAAGCATCCGACGCCACTCCGCGTAGTATAAACAAGGCTGGCGGTACACCCGAACTCTACATTCTACCTGAAATAGCTTTGTTTGGGGTATTTAACCCATTCAGTACCGTAGGATACAGTAATAAAAGTCCCCTGCAGTCCCAAGCACTGTGGCCATTTTAAGGGAAAACGTCTTTCTACCTCAAGAGATGAGAGAAGACTGGCTCCCCCCACCCTTCAGTGGGTCTTATATAAGCTGAGAAGTGTTGCCACATCGGCAGCAATGCTCAAATGGTCATGGTACCAGGTACAGGGTTGTACAGGCAGTTACAAGGAAAGTACTATACTGACGGCTATAGCCGTCACTGGGACTGTGGAGTTAATTATCTACAGACGGCTATAGCCGTCGCTGGGACTGTACAGTGGTCCCTCGCATTTTGGCGGGTTTCAGCTTGGCGAAACACAGTATTGGCGATAAGTTGTATATGGTACCAGAATCTGAATTTGGCGCTTCAAATACACTTTTGGCGAGAATGCTGACGTCATGGAATGGCGTCGGCCCAGAATGCACCGCCCGCAAGCTCGTCTCACCAGGCTTAACTCTAAATAATTCATGGTAAATAAAATCTGTTATCTATTGTCTTTTTTATTACTGTTAATGTTTCATGTAGGCTACAGTAGAGCGCCGTATTGAGAGTTACTCTTAGGCCGAGGCTAGGCTATAGATAGACTTAGGCCTACTCACAAAACCCTAACTGAGCTGCTTGGATAGCGAGAATATCCCAGCTATATTTCATCAACGTATATTAACAGAGTAATCTTGACCAAACCGATTTGTGAACCTCATATCTCTTGTGTTTTGCTTTGTTTATTGTGCCGAACAGTCCGCGACACACAAACACTGTTGTGAAAGTCAAGGGGATACTGGATTACTTAGACGAGGGTTATGGATGGGTAAAAGAACTGGAGGAGGTGAGAAGGTTAGGAATATATAAGAAGGGCGAGATGAGACCACTAAGAGTGGAACTAAATTTAGATCAACAGCAGAAGCAGTAGCCAATGTGAGCTGGAAATTAAATTCGTCAGAGCTGAATGATATTAGGGTAAAAAAGGACCTAAGTGTAGAAGAACGAGAACAGTTAAGGGAACTCCAAGCTAAGGCTGATGAAGAGAATGGAAAGTTGTCTGAAGAGCAAAAGAAGATTTTTTTTTGGAGAATAAGGGAAGGGCAAGTAAGGAAGTGGTACATCAGGAGCCACCAAGAACCGAAAGTAAGAGGAGTGATAGGGAAAGAGACAGAGAGACAAGTACGAAGTCAAAGCAAGGAGACGGAGCGAGAGATAATGCAGGGAGCAGGGGACCGGAGAGAGAGCCAGGATGTGGTGGAGAGGGTGGAACAGAGGGAGAGAGAGGGGGGAGGAGAATAGAATTAGTGGGGGAGGTGGAACTGGGTCAGGGAAGGGATGGAGGAGGAGGTGAACCTGGTAGGAGGCAGAGAGGGAAGAGAAACAAGGAGGTGGATTCAAATATACTGTGCTACTACACTAATATAGATGGAATAAATAGTAAAAAGGTAGAGTTAGATAATATATTAAGAAAAGATCAACCACAGATAGTCTGTTTGACAGAGACAAAGCTGAACCAGGACTTTGACAGCAACATAGTGTTTAGTGAAGGATATAATATATGGAGAAATGATAGAAAGGGTAAAAGGGGAGGTGGAGTGGCAGTATTAGTTAAGAACCCTATGACAGCAAAGCATGTGGAGTTAAATAATGACAAGGCAGAAATAATGGCAGTTGAACTCAATGATATAGAAGGAAAAAAGCTAGACATAGCAGTAGCTTACATGCCACCAAAGACCAGAGCATGGAGGGAGTTGGAGTTTGAGGAGATGGTAGAGGATATGATTCAGTCGTTGAGAAGATTGCTTTTAAGGAAGAATCGATTGATCTTGGTAGGAGATTTCAACTGTAGTGAGGTTGATTGGGAATCGGGAGATGCAGGGCCAAATCAGAGATCTTGGGGAAGTCGGCTAGTGGAGTTGGTTACGGAAAATGTACTTGCACAACATGTGAAGGAAAATACAAGAATGAGGGGTAATAACGAACCTTCTAAACTCGATCTGATTTTTACAAAAGATCCTCACGAAATTAGTGATATAAACTATCTATGTCCTGTAGGTAAAAGTGATCACCTATTACTAAAATGGAAGTTGACCTCGAGTAATGCCAATAGATTAGACAATAGCTACATAAATGACAGATTAAATTATAGTAAAGCTGATTATGTATCCTTGAAAAGATATTTAGAGGGAGTAGATTGGGATCTTATTTTGAAGGAACGGGACGTACAAGGTAAATATAGTAGATTCCTCGAAATTTATAGAGTGGGAACCAATATGTTTGTCCCAAGATATAAAACTGGAAATTTTACTAAGCAGAAAGATTGGTTTAATTTGAAATGCAAAAGAGCTTTAGGTAGGCGTGATGCAGCTTGGGCTAGATTAAGAAGAAGGAACACTGAGAGTAATCGGAATAAATATAAACAGGAGAGGAATAGATATGTTAACATAATTAGGCAAGTTAAAATGAACTATGAGAAGAACATAGTAAATAAATGTGAAAGTGACCCTAGATTATTTTATAAATATATAAACAGTAAGTTGAAGGTAAAGAAACTAATTACTAAATTAAGAGTTGATGCTAGGACGTATGAAAATGTATCGGACATGTGTGAGGTAATGAATAACAAATTGGGGTCAGTTTTTACTAGAGAGGAAGGTTTTGACGAACCACAGGCGGGAGTACTGGAGAGTGGTCTTAGTAAGATTGAAATAACTAGAGATGAGCTGTTATCTGCGATGAGAGGACTTGAAGTAAGGAAAGCTATGGGACCAGATGAAGTGTCTGCCTGGGTTTTAAAGGAGTGTGCAGAACAATTAGTAGAGCCAGTGAGGGACATAATTCAAGCTTCCTTAGATAAAGGACAGGTTCCTGTTGAATGGAAAAGAGCTAATATCATTCCGATATACAAGAATGGAAACTCTGAGGACCCTCTAAACTATAGACCAGTTTCACTTACTAGTATTGTATGCAAGATTTGTGAAAAGCTAATTAGGAAGAGATGGATGAAAATGTTGGAGAGAAAGAAGATAATAACCCCAAAGCAATTTGGATTCAGAGAAGGGACATCTTGTGTTACCAGTTTGCTATGTTATTACAGTAGGGTGATAGATGTACTCCAAGAAAAAGGCGGATGGGTGGACTGCGTCTACTTAGACCTTTCCAAAGCATTCGATAAGGTACCACATAAGAGATTGTTATCTAAGCTTGAGACGCTAGGATGTGTCAGGGGGAGTTTGCTGAAATGGATGGAGAGTTATTTAACGGATAGGGAAATGAGGACCAACATTAGAGGAACTTACTCATCGTGGCGGAAAGTTGAGAGTGGTGTGCCGCAGGGATCTGTGTTGGCACCTCTCATGTTCCTTATGTACGTGAATGACCTGCCGATAGGCACAAACTCTTACATGTCAATGTTTGCAGATGACGTAAAAATTATGAGACAAATAACAAATAAAAGTAGTTGTGAGGAGCTGCAAGGGGATTTAGATAAAATATACGAATGGAGCACCAAGTGGAAAATGAAATTTAATATAAGTAAATGCCATGTGTTAAATATGGGAAGAAGTGTGAATAGACCAAATTGGGAGTACAGGATGGGAGATAATATAATTAGCAAGGCCGAAAAAGAAAAAGATTTAGGGTTGATTATACAAGATAATTTGTCGCCAGAGAAACATATTAACAAGCTCTTTAGCGGAATGTATGCAATGGCCGGGAATATGAAAGTTGCTCTGAACTACTTGGATGAGACCATGGTAGCGAAAATTATGAAGAGTATGATTAGACCAAGATTGGAGTATGCAGCAGTGGTGTGGTCCCCGCATCTAAAGAAGCATATTCACAAGTTAGAAAGAATCCAGAGAGCAGTCACTAGATTGGTTCCAAGTCTCAGAGAACTGCCATATGAAGGGAGGCTAGACAAATTAAATCTACCGAGTCTAAAAGAGAGGAGAGAGAGGGGAGACATGATAATGATGTACAAATGTGCCCGGGGGCTGGAGAGGCTGGATAGGGAGGATATATTAATTATGGATACAGGAATAACTAGAGGCCACAGCTACAAAGTAAAAAGACCTACCTGCAAGAACGATATCAGGAAGTTTAGCTTCCCCTATAGATGTACAGTATTGACAAATGGAATGGGCTGGAGGAGGAGGTGGTAGGGGCAAGGAACATCCATATTTTCAAGAAAAAATTGGATAAAAAGTAGACTGAGAGACGGGACAACACGAGCTTAGCTCAACTCCTGTAAACTACAATTAGGTAAATACAATTAGGTACAATTAGGTAAATACACACGCGCGCATCAGCTGACTCAGGGGCCCAATCGATAATTAATCAAAGAAGTGACCACGGATCCAAAACCAATTTCATTATTTTGCTCAATCGAAAAGCAGTTAGTATAGAAAATTCTAGTCTTCACCATTCACAAGGAAAAAGTGATTTATGCCTCCTGATATATATCTAAGCTAGGTTAGACCATTTCTTGGTCTGGCTAGCTAGTGACTTAGCAACTTGTTGCTAAGGTTATGTGGTTATTCCTTATCAATAAGACTATTCACAAGATAACAATGAGTTCTGCTGCCTACATACATACATAAAATTTTAAGACAGTGTTCCACACATAAGTGCAGTTTCAGTCTCTTGTCCTAATGGCGGCATTCCAGGCAACCCTGTTAAGGGCTGCTTCACTTGTCAAGTTCTTGAATTTGAGATCGGCGCATATAGTCCGATCCCAGGTCTCCCTCGGTCCACCCCTTGGTGCAGCTCCCTCCACAATCACAGACTTGCATTTTTTCACCCAATTTTGTTCATCCATTCTCTCCACATGTCCATACCATCCCAGTCTACTTGTACGCATCACCTCGCTAATACTCTTTATACCTAAACGTCTCCTCAGCTCAACATTTGTTATTCTATCCTGTAGCCTGGCCCCACACATCCATCTCACCATTCTCATCTCATTACGCTCCATTCAGTTGATATCCTCTACTTTAACGGCCCATCTTTCTGAGGCATACGTCATTGTACTTCTAACACATGAGGCATACAGCCTTCCCTTCAGGGGGAGAGGCATTCTTTTCATGGTCAGGATTGGCATAAATTCTCTGAACTTCCCCCAGCCACACCTAATTCTAGCAACAGTGGCAGCCTCGGCCCCACCACCGGCAGAGATGGTATCGCCTAGGTAACAAAACTTGTTCACCAGCTCCAAAGACTCATTTCCAAAATTCACAGCCACAGGATCATCACCTAACACAAGCTCGCCTTTGCACACTATGCACTCAAATTTATCTATTTCTGACTTATCCTTTGGCAGGGGCCCCTTTATTCTACTACAGCACTTACTCCCATGGTGTACCCAACATCGACAGATGCTACATTGAATTGAGTTAACGCCCACTCCCTTTCCACACACTGCACATGGGTATGCACCGCTCTTTTCCACATTGCCTCGTCTCAATCTACAAAGCATAACCTTGGTTTTGTTAATATTGACTCTTAAACCCTTGCTCGCCATGCCTTCTCTCCATCTTCTGAATTTGGCCTCAGCATCTTGCATATTGTCAGCTATTAGGACTAAATAGTCTGTACGAAACAGTTCCAACGGCAGTCCGCCTCTAAAAACTCTAGACAGTGCCTCCAAGACCATAATAAAGAGGAGGGGGCTTAACACTGAACCCTGATGGACTCCAACACGGACTGCGAACTCATCACTCCGTACACCCTTCACCCTCACCGCACTTCGCGAATCCTCATACATCTTCATTATCACACGCACCAGCCACTCTTCCACACCAAGTTTCCTCATAGCCCACTGCACAACATCTCTAGGCACCCTATCAAAGGCCTTCTCCAGGTCTACAAACATAAAGTAAAGATCCCTGCCTTTTAGTAAGTATCTTTCCTGTATCTGCCTGACTATGAAGATAGCATCGGTTGTACCCCTTCCTGGCATAAAACCAAACTGCATATCATCAATATACATCTAACCTAGTGTTACGTCCTGGGATATATAAACACTGGGCTCTTTTTTAAAGAGACAATGAACGGAGGAAGGAAAAACACAGATAAAACAAAAAGGTCCATGTGCCTAAAGGCATCCTCCATTCATAAAATGTTTGTAACAACTGGATTTAAACATTTGTAGATTGTAAGTTTGCGGAAAGCAATTCGAGGGAAGTGAATTCCAAAGAGTAGTAGCTCTGGGGATAAATGAATTCTGATAAGCAGAAGTCCTGCATTGTGGAGGAGAAAGTGTAAATTCATGGGCGCTCTCAGCTGCCCTAGTTCTACGGGGAAAGATGTGGAGAGGCGGCACAATTGAAGCAAGTTCCTCGGAACAATTGCTGTGAAAATATCTGTAGAATAATGCAAGGGATGCAACGTTTCTTCGTATGGATAATGTAGGAAGGTCCTGTGTGATTGCAGGGTTATTGATTAATCTAATAGCTTTATTTTGAATTTTGTCCAACTGCCTCAATGCAACCACTCCACTTCCACCCCACAGAGGTGAACAGTAATCCATCTGAGAACGCACATGACTTTTATATATCACGGCCAACTGCTCGTCAGTGAAGAATTCTCGAACTCTGTACAGGAGTCCCAGTTTTTTAGAGGCATTCTTAGCAATGCTTCTAACATAATGTGTCCAGCTCAAGTTAGTAGTTAATGTTACACCGAGAATGTCAATACTAGGGGAAGTGGGAATATTTACATCATTAAAAAATATATGGGAGTCGGTGAGATTCTGTCGGTTAGAAAATTGAATGTACAGTACTTGGTTTTCTGTGCATTAAAGGAAACTAGATTCTTTTGTCCCCATCCATTAACCCTTAGACCCCGGGTGGTACACGTGTGTACCATTTTTTTTTGGCCCGAGGAACCCGGGTGGTACAACACTGTACCATTGCTTGCGTGTGTGCTTTCGAATGGCGCGCGTAAAAATTTCGCTCCGTGGTCACCAGGCGTCGCTAGGCGACGCCACCAGACAGCATGTACGCCACCAAAACAGTCTCTACCCTGCCGCCAACATGGATACTAGCCCAAAAAGTTATTCCCTTGTGTCCGATTCTACGCTCCCTTCGACGCCTGCCCATGTTCGTCGCGCCCTAACGCAAAGGCACGTACAAGATGCGTTGACTCCCGGAGGTATTGAGATAGCTTTGAGGAGTTATGAACGTGGTGAAGGCCAAAATAGTGTTGATGAGTTGGGTAGTGATAGCTCCGAGTCTTATCAGTCTCACTATAGTGAAGATTTTGACGATCTAGACGAAATCCATGAAAGATACGCCTTTTTTAGTGGATTTGACCATGACGATGAAAGTGATGATAGTGAGGCTGAGCGGGAGGCTGAGGTTGACCCGCCATTGTCTTCCTTATCTACCCACGCCACCCAAGTTGCCCCAGGCTCCCGCCATTCTTCCCCACCACCACCAGCACTCCCTAGGGTTGAGGACCCCCCACTTTCGGCCTATTTACCCACTCCTTCCCCACCTCGCCGACCTACACGCCGCCCACGCATCATTCGTTCCCCGCGAGATTATGAGGGGGGCTCTGAAGAAGAAGGGCACCTCACAGATGACTCTGGCCATGATTACCTGGGTCCACCGTCAGGGCAAGATGACGGCTCTGACGACAACGACGACTTTATGGACATCGACGACCCTCAACCCAGACGCTTTGCCCAGGGCCGTCGTGCTCCTGGCCGCCGGGCTGGCCGCCGGGCTGGCCGCCGGGCGCCGTCGCGCTCCTGGCCGCCCTAGGGTGCGCGCCGCCAAAGTTCGTGGGCGTGCTGCCCCCGCTCTAGCTCCACAGAGGGCAGTGGCACAACCTGGGCGCCCCGTTCAGGACCGCCTGCAGTGTGCACAGTATCTAAATGTGCACAAGCTCTGTTACCTGCCTCTGGAACGAGATGGAGTCACCATTAGCAGAAGGCGGTGCCATGTCTGCTGGAACAGCCAGGTGAGGCCGAGGAAGCACAAAAAGACCACCATGCAGTGTGTGGAGTGCCAGGTGTCACTATGTACTATACCGTGCTTTGCTGAATACCACAGCAAGCAGGAGTACTAACTAATAATCATAGTGAAAGTACCAAAGACTGACAATATGTATGTATATAGGCAACAAGTGGAAATAAAACAATGTACAGGTGTATTGTGATAAAAAAATCATGTATTATGAAAACATATATAAATAAGTGAAAAAAGACACAATAAATTGTATATAAAACGTTTACAAAGCATATAACTAAGTGAAAGTGACACATGACATAATATTAGATGGCCAAAGTATAATAAACACCTGTGATAACGAATAATCAGTGCCTAATATAACAATAACCTACCTCAATTACTCATAAAAACTACGGTATCGAGTGAAAATGTGAAATATTTGTTACAATCATAGCCTAATAAACATATTTTATATAATTGGACTCCAAATAACTATAATAACATCACTATCAATACATAAAATCGCCTCCGGGAGGTAAAAGGTTTTGCGCGACGAGTGGCTAAGAAAACAGTAGGTTAGCCGAGCCGGGGCCTGGGCAAAGGCGACGCATCCGAACGCGGGATGATTTTCACGCATAAAAATCACTCCACTTCCCGCGCTCACCATTATGCAATCACTTGGGCTAGAGACCTCTACTCAACGGCATTCTACACATGAAGGTTTGTGCTACATTTTTCTGTTTTTTTTATAACTTTGTGTAATGTATTTCAGGAGTAACATGTGAATCAACAGGGACCAAAATTCCTGAAAACCCCCGGACACAAAGTACAGTCACGATATTCCCTAGCCGGGGTCGGAGGGTTAATTCTAGAAAGGTCCTGGTTCAGAGAAATTGCAGTGTTTATTTTTGAATTTATAAGATCGGGTTGGGTGAAAGAATTGGTAAATGTGAAGGAACTGTGGAGTGTTGAGTCATCTGCGTAGGAATGTATTGGATTATGAGTGGTAGATATGAGATCATTGATATGAATGAGGAACAAAATTGGGGCCAAAACTGATCCCTGGGGAACACCAGCATTTATTGAGTGAAATTGAGAATAAAGGCCATCTACCATTACACATATTTTTCTGTTATGAAGATAAGAAGAAATTAGTGGAACTAATGATGCAAGGCCGTAGTGTGACATCTTCGACAATAAGGATTGATGCCAGACTCTATCAAATGCCTTTGATATATCCAGTGCTATTGTATGTGTTTCACCATGTTGGTCTGTAGCTTGGTTGATTTGATGCGTAAGAAGGCAAAGCATGTCTGCAGTTGATCGACATCGTCTAAAACCATATTGCCTATCACTGATTAATTTATTATTCTCAAGATGCTTAATTATGTGATTATTTAATATAATTTCAAAGACTTTACCAAGAGTGGAAGTTATAGCTATTGGTCTGTAGTTTGATGGATCTGAAGAGGCACCTTTTTTAGGAACTGGATGGATGTTTGCTTCTTTCCAGGGTACTGGGAAGCATGAGGTATGAGTACACAGACGGAAAAATTTTGCCAATACAGGAGCGAGCACCAAGGAGCAATTCTTAAGTACAGTCAGCCCCCCCAATACGCGAGAATAGGGGCGACAGGAGGCATCGCGTATTGGGAATCCGCGTATTGTGGACCTAACTTTAAATAGGAATAATTAGATATGGGTGACATCTCTCAATTATGGCCTATTTTCAAAAATTTTGGCCTTATTTTCGACATTTTTGGCTCTACAGTACAGTCTATATCTTATATATAATAAGAACAATGAATAAAAATATGAAACCTTACCTTAAAAGATAGGCTAGGACTAGGACTAGGACCGTAGGACTTCACGATTTTCTCCAACTTCTCCCTCCCTGACCAAATCGTACGAACAGTTTACTCTGACAAGCCTATTGCACAGTTTCCTTCTCCTTTTTTCTTGCTATCCAACACTTCCACCTTCATTTTGTGTGTTATCTTCTTATATTGGCGTGGCATGGCGAAAAAAGTGGCAGGCACTACAAACGTTTGGTCACTCCGCACGGCTATGACGCTTGAGCGGGACTGTGGGAGGGAGGGAGGGAGGGTAAGCGGGAGGGAAGGCAGGCGTATGCCCGTCTTCTTCTTTTTTCAGAGCTACTCCTGGGCCTCGCGAAACGTAGACGTGCTCGCGTATCAAGCGGGAATAGCGGATTTGGCCCCTTCTTAGCTCTCGATTCGTGTATTGTGGTACCACCTCGCGTAATTAATGTTTAATTAATTAATGTTATTTTCGAGGGGTCACTCGTGTATTAGGGTTTTCGCGAATTGTGGAATCGCGTATTGGGGGGGCTGACTGTACTATTGGAGGAATTTCATCTGGACCAGGAGCCTTATCTACCGAGAGATTCTGCAAAAGAGTTTTGACATGTCTGGTGTGGATCTTAAGTGAGGGAATTTCAGGCGAATTAAAATTAAGTACAGGGACATCTTGATTTATTTCATCTAAGGTTGAGTTGGTGGAGAAAATATCCGCAAGAAGGTTAGCTTTACCTCGTGGGTCACTTACAAGATTGCCAGTCAGAGATTTTAATGGTGGAATGGATGAAGCAGTAGTGAAGTTGGATTTAAATGAGTTAAAAGTAGACCAAAATATTTTGTTATCATTTGGATTATTTAGAAGTTTATTTGCCTGCTTGTGGAGAAAGTTTGATTTAGTTAGGTTTAATACAGTTTTGGCATGATTTCTGATGTTTCTAAAGTAATTAAAGGCTTCATGTGTTTTTGATATTGTGTATGCATTGTAGGCTATTGCTTTTTGTTCAGTTACTCTAGCACAATTATGGTCAAACCATTTAGGTGAATTAGATCTTTTACTGTACTTTTGATGAGGAATAAAAGTTTCCATTCCAATTTTTACAAAATCTTGTATGTGGCTCAAGGTGGAGTGTGCATCATTAGAAAAGAAAGAGGTCCAGGGAATATCAATAAAGAAACCTTGAAGACCCTCCCAGTCTGCCCTATCGTAATGCCATTTAGTCACCAAAACAGGTTCAGAGTGGGAAGGTGTGGTAGGTGATAGACAGGTGGCCTGTATCAGACAGTGATCAGAAGATCCAAGCGGGGACCTCACTGTAACATCATAATTTTCTGAATTGGTTGTTAACCTGGGAGCTGCAGGGAGACTCTTAAGAGTTCCCCCGGTGGACTGCGGGAAGACTCTTGAGAGTAAGTAAAATAAAAAATCAACTTTTGACATCGATTTTTTTTTTTTTTTTGGCCCCTGGGCCATGCAAAATCTCAGTCCTCTACCTCCCCTCCTTCAGTTATCACCTATTTTCCCTATTATTCCCTTATTCTGAGGTATATTTTCGTGCTAACATTAGCGAGTTGCAAGCAGGGTGTTGTCATCACTGATGGCAAGCGAGTGCAAGAGAGAGAGAGAGAGTATCGATCGACTGTGTCTCAGTGGCCTTGGGGGAAATTGGCGGGAAAGCAGTTTGCCTCACCCATACATTATACAACTCGCGGGCTATATCTCCGATTTTGACCATCCAAACGCTGTTTTCACTCGTTTTATTGTTGTTTCAGGTTAATACCTTTATAATCAACCCATAATAGGCGCATATGGATAATTATTAATGCTATTAATGGTACAATGAATATTTTAGTGACGGAAACACCTCAAATACGTCAGCACAGGGGGACGTTTTCAATTACCCCCATGCGCACTTGTTAGGTTAAAAATAAGTCCAGTAGGTGGGAATTATGATTAGGATTATCTGGTACACGGGTGGGTTGGTTGACTAGTTGAGTGAGATTAAATGAGTCTGCAAATAGCTCACATTCAAGACCAGCATCATCAGTCCTGGCTGAATGAGTGAGCCATTCAACATTATGGACATTAAAATCACCCAACACAGTGATTTCAGAAGAAGCATTTAAGTTGAGGACACTGAGTTGTGAGGACAGAGAATCAAAAAGACTTTGCTCTGGAGGAGTATTTGGGGAACGGTAGATGCAACATATGTATTTAAATTTACCAGCAGAAATTAATTTGTACTGTATATAGAATACAGTCGGCCCCGCAAGGGTGCGCACTAAAAGGGTGCGATTCTCCAACCGTGCGGCAGATGTCCGTGTGGTGCGTATAATCCAAGGGTGCGAAAAAAGCGCGAAAAAAGCAAAGCGTGCGGTTTTTTCGCCCAATAACCCCTGAAAAACATGAACTAAGGAAAGAATACCTGTACAGTATAGAAATGTGATTAGATATTAGATAGAATATGGGTATTACACTCACTTTGGATGGTTTATGTATGCGTGGAGGTTGGGATGTTGGTCTTACTGAGGGTCCGAGGCTCCTCAGTAAGACCAACATCCCAACCTCCACGCATACATAAACCATCCAAAGTGAGTGTAATACCCCTATTCTATCTAATATCTAATCACATTTCTATACTGTACAGGTATTCTTTCCTTAGTTCATGTTTTTCAGGGGTTATTGGGCGAAAAAAGGGTAAGTTTGAAGAGTCCCCGGACTACATAGTGAATTTCCCATAGGTTCTTAAGCTCCAAGGGTGCGTTTTACAAGGGTGCGCGCATGTCTCGGACTTAGGTAACCGCACCCTTGTGGGGCCCACTGTAATCAAAATAGGGACAATTGAAACTAGTAACCTCCTCCAGGGCAATTTCAGATTTTGCGAAGCAACATACACCTCCTTTAGGTCTGAAATTTTGGAGCAGTTGATAACCTGGAAAATTAAATCTAGAAGTGTCAGATGTGGATGTTACTTGAGTCTCTGTCAAAAAAAGGAGAGTAGGGGATTCTGCTTGAAGAAATTGGTGTACAGAATTGATGTTAGAGTGAAGTCCCCTTATATTGCTAAAGAAAAAGTTGCACCGACGAGCAGCTTTGGGACGTTGCAATGCTCTTGACACAGTCGCATGATGACGACTGGGAGGGCCCTGTGTCAATGACCCAACCCTGCCGGGGGTGGATATCCGACGGACCACCAGGTTTGCTCTTAACAATTGTACTGCCATATTTATTGGGTAAGGTGTATGGTGTTATATGTATGATATGTAGTGGGAAGAGTAGTGTTTTATGGATAGAGGATAGCAATGTAGGGCAATGTCGTGAAGTTGGATGTGTATGTTATATAAAGAGGGTTTTCCTGATACCCCTGATGTGTGAGGCAGAAAGATATGTATCCAGCTACCAAGGCCTGGGAGAGAAAATGGAATTCAGGCTATTCCCTGAGTCTCCCGAAACCTTGGCGGTAGTACTTCCCTGGGCGGGGCTGCCTACCCCTACTGCCTACCCCTACCTACCTATTGGACTAGGTATGCGGCAACAAGCAACAACGGAAAACGCTAGATCCAACCCTTATCTATAAACCCAGGCAACAAACCACCCTAAACCGTCAAGAGTCCTGCCTGGACAACAAGGTATCCTATGACTCGGTTACAGGGTGCACGCACTATAGACTGCTGATAGTCAAGCAGGCTATATAAAAGATCACACAATTAAGTTGACTTAAAGCTTCAAGGAAAAGATAGATAACGGAATTAAATTGCAGAAACAATTTAATAACAAACTAGAAGAAAGTACATTTAACGTTACGTTAATTAATACAACTAATCACCCCTGCGTGAAAGAAGGTGAAAGCAAACAGTCCTCAAAACATCGTACAGGTAGACAAGATGCAGGTTTCTAAACTGCATGCGGCTACTGTAGGATGATGCTTAGCAAAGAAAGTACGTTACGGATTTAGAGAACTCTTAACTAATAAGCAGGAATAACTACTAATGATAGGACCTACAGTGTATAATGGCATAGGTATAATTAAATAAAGGCAGCAACTCGCAACATAACCACATACAGGTGTGCTTCTCACTCTTAGTCAGGCAAGCCTGCTCGAACAGAGTCTCTAAGCCACACCCTGACTCACAATGCTCACAAAGACGGTAAACTGTGGCACAATAACAAGCATACAGATATAATAAACCGGTAGCTGTTAATCTGCCAGGTGGCAGAGGTCTAGCCGGAAGGATATAGGCTTCGGATACCCGGGCTGAGCCACCTGCTCTAGCCTAGGGACGTTCCCAAGTCTGTGCGCCAAATTACTCTAATTGAAAGGGTGCTCTCTTGAGAGACTCAGATCCCAAGTATCTGACTCTCTCCTGGCGACCCTAAAAACAACGCAAGGCGTGCTAGCGCAGTGCTGAGTGGACTAGGCAAGGGCCCTCACACAACACAACACTAGACACACAGGCACACAGACAAGAAAATGCCCCCAGACTCCCACGGGTATCCTAGTAAAGTCGTGCAGGTCCACAGGACTCGCACCAGCAGACTTTACTTAAAGGATCGCAAAAAGCCTCCCCTCCGGTCTAGCCCCTGCTCACCTGCCACAAGAACACACTAGCAAGCATGAAACCACCAAATATGAGACAACAAAAAAGCTTCCTAGGTCTCATTAACAATTACATCTCTGCATAAGGCCCAAAATCCTATCTAGTTATCTGAGAGCTCGTCGTTAATACAATAATAGATATAAGCTCTATCAAGGGGATGGGATAATTAAATAGATTGGTGAAGTAGTGGAAAGAAGGTATACAAAGTAAGAGAGAAAGTTTCTAAGTGGGGTTGAGAGGGATAGATATCAAGGGGGTCCGAAGGGTACGACAGTGAGGTGAGCTCTGAGTCTTGAATCTGTCTGGACCCCACCCTAGGCATGCGAAATACATCCCATGCTTGGCAACACTCAAAACAGTTGCCGGGTCAAAATCCTCTACCCCTTGCGGGAGTCTAAACTAAGCCTAACATTGCGATCAGATTGGCAACATCAGGCTCGTCCCAAGCTAGTCTCTCCGCGCACGCGCAAAGCAACGTCCCCCAACCGGTCTCTCTCTCCCGCTCGTCTCCTCCCACTCTCACTAGACTTACATCTTATATATTATAATGAAACAATCAACTATCGAGAATAAAATATACTAAGATGTGTTAGTTAAGAATAAGGGCAGCTTCAAGCAGTGAAACATAAGAATATCCCAGACATTAGTTACATTGTCGTAGGATATATACTAAGGAAAAGCCGGCCAGCCGGCTGCCGCCAGCCGGTTTCTGAACGGCTGGGCAGCCGACACTCGCACATGCCCGCACGTGGCTACTATTCAGGAGCGTCACACTAGGTTAGGTAATTTCTTTGTAGAGATATATAGGCTAGGCCTATGTCTTCTAGCAAAAACAGAGTAAGTAGACGGCGCCGACTCCGCCTAGTGTGTCGGCGATCGACGATGCGCATGCCAGGCGGTTTGAAAAGGGTGAACTCGGGCCTTGTCAAAGACTAATGGATAATTTTCCCATTTAACCCTCCAGCCCCGGCTACGCATTACATAAATATTCCCCGAAACCCGGGTGTTTTGGCCGAAAAACGTCTAGGCTAGGCTACCGTATATTTGTTATTCTGACTGCTTCCGCATTCCCGCGCATCCCCAAGCGTAGCTGTGTTATTTACCTGTAGAATGGCGTTAAGTAGAGCTCTCTAAGTCAACTGGTTCAGTTGTGATGATGATTTCATTGGAGATAACTTTATGGCAACAACAGCCACTTTACACTACTTTTCGATACTTAACAACAACATACAGGCACACACGAACAAGCGACGCTCTCCTTCTTGTGGCCGGAGATGCGGGGCGTCGGTCCAGCCGGCTGTTGTTTACATGCGTCGGACCGACGCCTCGCACACCAAGCTCACAGGCTTTCAACCATTGGGCGTTAAAGAGCCCTTCCGGGCAGCTCTGGTATGCTTTTTTATGGGCGTTCAAGAGCCCTTCCGGGAACAGAGGGTTAAAGTACTATCTATGTTTGGCGAAATACACTTTTGGCGATGGTTTGGCTAGACTAATTAAATCGCCAAATGCAAGGGACCACTGTACCTGTATGTGTTAATCACTTCCAGAGACATGATTTTAACTTTACATATAAGCTACAATAATAAAGACTAAAAATAATGGACTCGGCTTTCGTTTGAATGGTCCAAAGTGAAGTCTGCTGCTACGTTTTTATAAAATTTTCTGTCAGAGTACCGGTACAGTTGCGCTAATTAGTGATGTCTTGGCACCAAGTATGTTTTGATCAATAATTGGTATCACCAATATCTAAGCTTAATTTCTTCATATCGAGTGAAATATACAAACATGTTCCTGCACTTACCCACCCTATTCACCATCTGACAAGACATTAACGCAGCACAGAGCAAGCCAAACATAATGACAGGTGGGACATGACTTATTAGTGCGACTGTACAATTTAATAAGAGTAGCCTACAGTACTGTACACTGTACCGTTACCGTACTGTATAGGTTAGGCCTGCTGCACTACAGTGCATTGATAAGAGTTCTCGGCCATGATTTGGGTATTACTGAAGAAAAAAGGCGCGGAGGTCGAGTGGTGAGCACGCTCACGTGTGAATCTGTTTGACCTGGGTTCGATCCCAGCCCAGGCGGACATTTAGTGGGTGTTGTAGTACGTCCTAGCATGTTTCACATGCTCCCACCCAGTCGGGGGAAAATTTGACGACATATACAGACTAATAACAAAGCCACTCCCAACATCTTCCTCTCTCTCCAACACCCCTTCTCCCCTCTTCAGAAAAAATAGGAAAAGTAAAATGTTGATACGAGGTGCCGTTGTGAAGGCTTATCCCTCAATACCTTCACCTGTCAACCTGACTTTCGCAGTCTTACCGTTATTTTTTATATTTTTTCTTATTTCATATACCGATAACTTTTTATCCAGAATACCGGTACAATTTAATAAGAGTGTACAGGCTAGGCCTACCGCCTACAGTGCATTTATAGATTTCCCGGCCATGACTTGGGTATCAGTTATCACTGAAGAATCTTTACGCAGCCTTATGTAGGCCTATAATTATTTGTTTTATTTATTCAAGGAATATAGTAGTTTATTGTTCAATTGTTTATAATGTTATGAGTAGAGCATTTGCATTACCTTACCATAACCTAACTTCAGTTAGTCTTGTCCAAAGTGTGGGCTGCCACTACCCCCACAGTCCACACACCCGCAAACTAACCTGTTACCTATATACTGTAATTAGGATGTCTTGTCATAACCTGACTTAGTCTTCACAGGGGTAACGGAGACTTGATTGAATATTTGGGGTCTTTTAACCCTTGGGATCCGGAAGGCCTCATATGAGGCAAAATGGTCAAAAAAAAATTGCCGCTATAATCATCAAAACTCGGCAACCACGCGTTGTAGCGACGTCATCTCTACGGCATTCTACAGAAAACAAAAAGTTCTACAATTTACAAAAACATTGACTGCTCTAGGTAGTCTCAATCAGTAGCTACTGAATTATGAAGTTGATTTTACCAAAATTCATATGAGGGTCCCCGGATCCCATGGGTTAAAGTTGTTGTGAAAATTATGGTGAGTTTCTACGTTCCTATTGATTGTACTTAACCCGAAAGGGGAATACCCAGGCATTTTTTACTCGGCCCCCAGGGAAAATAAGGCAAGAATGTTAAGTGCAGGCGTACCGCCAGCCTTGTTTACACTACGTGTAGTGGCGTCGGACCTTTGCCATCATGTTCCCGTCTATTTTGACTGCCTTTGGATACAATATTATGTTCTCTCACCCCCACCCCCCCCACCCCATGACATATTGTCATCATCATATACTGTATATTGCCAGCAGGGGGTAAATTACCAAAAAAATCGCCGTCAAAATAGACGCGAACTTAACTACGGAGATCGACAAATGTAAACATGACGACCATACGCCCGGAATCTACAGCCATCCCAAAAATAATAGAGAAGCAAATGTTCTAATGGTAAATCTGTTTTACAACCCCTATATTTTCATTGTTTTCCTTTTGAAATAGTATTTTTTAGTCTTACCATATTCAGGAAGCCCTACTGATGTTCGACTTATGGGAGTCTGGGGAAAGCAGCCCCCAAGTAAGTTAGGTTGTCATGTTAGATCAATGTTTCCATTGAAAATGAGAGTCGGCGAGGCAGACACTCGCGGACCTTAACGTAAACAAACTAATCACCCGCCCCCCTATGATGACAATATTGGCATTAACCTAACCTCCTAACCTAACCCCCGCTGCTCTAAATAATGATGTAGAATATAAGGTATATAATATATATATGTACTGTACGTGTATTTATATGGTCATATGCACATATGTATGTAAGTATACGTACATATGAGCGAGAACATATTGCTCACTAGCGCAACTTCTGCTTATAAATCTATGCACAAGCATTATCTATTATTAAGTGTTCGCGTATCTTCATCCATGTATTTCCACCCTTAACAATAGAACGCCCAGCTCTTCCATATTTCGCCTTCTGTCACACACACACACACACACACACACACACCTAGGACCTAGATGAGTTGCACAGATGGAGCCAAACCTGGAAAATGAGTTTCAATGCAGAAAAGTGTCATGTTTTGGAAGTGGGAACAAGTGAGATAAGGCCAAGCTGGGTGTACAAATTAGGAACTGAAATAATCGGCAAAACACGGTATGAGAAGGACCTTGGAGTGATAATACAAGATGATCTATCCCCGGAGAAGCATATTAACATGATCATTGGAGGAGCATATGGAATAATAACCAATATGAGAGTGGCATTTAACTATTTGGATGAAGAAATGTTAAGAAAATTGATAATGACTATGATAAGACCAAGATTAGAATATGCAGCAGTGATATGGTCACCACATTTGAAAAAACATATAAACAAATTAGAGAAAGTCCAAAGGATAGCAACGAAGATGATACCAAGATTGAAGGAGTTGACATATGAGGAAAGACTTAAGACACTACAACTGCCTACCTTGAAAGAGAGAAGGGAACGAGGCGACTTAATAACGATGTTCAAGGGAGTAAAAAGTTTGGAACGAGTAGATAGGGAAGATCTATTCGTGAGGGATAATGGAAGGACAAGAGGGCACGAGTTTAAGCTGAGGAAGGGCAGATGTCGTAAGGACACAAAGAAATTCAGCTTCCCATATAGGAGTATAGAGACTTGGAACAACTTGGAGGAGGAGGTGGTGAGAGCGAGGAACATTAACATGTTCAAATCTAGGTTGGATAAAAGTAAATATGGAAATAGGGCAACATAAGTTATGATATGTTAGTCCAAAATACTGGGAACTGGGAATATCCATTACGATACTTGTCTAAGTAAAATGGATTGATTATAAAGTAACTAAGACAGGACAACACGAGCGCTGCTCAATTCCTGTAAACTACAAATAGGTAAATACAAATAGGTAAATACACCTACACTACCGAGGATTAACCTCCCATTGTAGTACCTGCACCCCTCCATCTGCACCTGCACCTGCACCTCTTCCATATTTCGCCTTCTGTCACACACACACACACACACACACACACACACACACACACCTACACTACCGAGGATTAACCTCCCATTGTAGTACCTGCACCCTTCCATCTGCACCTGCACCTCTTCCATATTTCGCCTTCTGTCACACACACACACACACACACATGGAGTGTTAATAATGACTGACAGAAATATAGAAGCAAGTGAGATTAACCTAGGCAATAATAGATCAGAAATTATAGCAGTGACAATAAAAGACAAGGACAACAAAGCAACTGATATAGCAGTGGCTTATATACCACCACAAACTAGAGCATGGAAGCGGGATAAATATGATCAACTAATCACGGAATCTCTAGATGCACTAAAAATACTTTTTAATAGGAGAAATAAATTATTATTAACAGGTGATTTCAATTGTAAGGAAGTCAATTGGGAAGGGTTAGATGCGGGAAATAATAATGAATCTTGGGGCAGTAAATTATTGAATCTAGTAACAGAAAACATGTTAACACAACATGTTAGAGAAAACACACGAATCAGAGGGATGGATGAACCATCCAGGCTGGACCTAGTCTTCACCAGTGATCCACATGATGTTAGAAAGATAAATTATCGTTGTCCCTTGGGAAAAAGTGATCACAAGATATTAGAAATGGAGATGGATTTGGGGAAAAATGAGGAGAGAAAGGAAGGACATAAAATAAATAGATACAATTATGCTAAAACTGATTTTAAATCATTGAAACATTATTTCCAAAGTATAAATTGGAAGGAACTAGAAAGCCTGGAAATGGTTCAAGACAAATATAGACTTTTCCTGAAAGTATATGAAGAAGGGATACATAAATATGTCCCAAGGTTCCAATCAGGGGTAAAGAAGGAAAAAGAATGGTTCAATATAAGATGTAGTAAGGCACAGGATAGAAGAAACCGAGCCTGGAATATAGCACGGAAGAGACATAGTGAAAATAACTGGAATAAGTACAAGGAGAAAAGAAATGAATACGTAAAGATACGACGCGAGGAACAATATAAATATGAAAGGAATATTGTAGAGAAGTGCAAAAATGAGCCAAAACTATTTTATAGATTTGTAAATGGAAAAATAAAAACAAAAGAAGGTATTGTCAGACTAAGAGTTGGAACAAACAGCTATGAGAAAGATAAAGAATTGTGTGAAGTTATGAATGAAAAGCTTCAGTCAGTGTTTGTAAAAGAGGAGGAGTTTATAGAACCTAATAGAGAAATGAGAACACCACAGATGCCTGAAATGAAAGTGACAAAAAGTGAAGTGCTGAAATTGATGCAGGATTTGGACGTGAGGAAATCAATGGGACCAGATGGAGTGGCTGGATGGATCCTCAAAGAATGTGCGGAAGAGTTAGTGGAACCAATCTATGAAATCATCAAATCTTCACTGAATGAGGGAGACCTGCCAGTGGAATGGAAGAGAGCTAACATAGTACCAATTTACAAAGGAGGAGACAGAGAAAATCCGCTTAACTACAGACCGGTGTCCCTCACCAGCATTGTTTGTAAAATTTGTGAGAAAATTATAAGGAAAAAGTGGACACACTTCATTGAGGGACAGGGGGTGCTTAGCGAGAAACAATTTGGATTCAGGGAAGGGAGATCTTGTGTATCTAATTTATTAAGCTTTTATAGCAGAGTTGTAGATGTTACACAGGAGAGAGAGGGATGGGTTGACTGTTTACCTGGACCTGAAAAAGGCCTTTGACAGGGTGCCTCACAAAAGGTTATTGTGGAAATTGCAGGTTGTTGGAGGTGTACATGGTAGGATGTTAAAATGGATGGAAAACTTTTTAATAGGAAGAGAAATGAGGACCACGATACGAGACGAATATTCACAGTGGAGGAGTGTGACGAGCGGAGTACCACAGGGATCAGTGTTGGGTCCGATAATGTTCCTACTTTATGTAAACGACATGCCAGAAAACTTGAATAGTCATATGAATATGTTTGCGGATGACGCTAAGATCATGAAGAATGTCACCTGTATAGAAAGTTGTCAGGATCTTCAAAAGGACCTAGATGAGTTGCACAGATGGAGCCAAACCTGGAAAATGAGTTTCAATGCAGAAAAGTGTCATGTTTTGGAAGTGGGAACAAGTGAGATAAGGCCAAGCTGGGTGTACAAATTAGGAACTGAAATAATCGGCAAAACACGGCATGAAAAGGACCTTGGAGTGATAATACAAGATGATCTATCCCCGGAGAAGCATATTAACATGATCATTGGAGGAGCATATGGAATAATAACCAATATGAGAGTGGCATTTAACTATTTGGATGAAGAAATGTTAAGAAAATTGATAATGACTATGATAAGACCAAGATTAGAATATGCAGCAGTGATATGGTCACCACATTTGAAAAAACATATAAACAAATTAGAGAAAGTCCAAAGGATAGCAACGAAGATGATACCAAGATTGAAGGAGTTGACATATGAGGAAAGACTTAAGACACTACAACTGCCTACCTTGAAAGAGAGAAGGGAACGAGGCGACTTAATAACGATGTTCAAGGGAGTAAAAAGTTTGGAACGAGTAGATAGGGAAGATCTATTCGTGAGGGATAATGGAAGGACAAGAGGGCACGAGTTTAAGCTGAGGAAGGGCAGATGTCGTAAGGACACAAAGAAATTCAGCTTCCCATATAGGAGTATAGAGACTTGGAACAACTTGGAGGAGGAGGTGGTGAGAGCGAGGAACATTAACATGTTCAAATCTAGGTTGGATAAAAGTAAATATGGAAATAGGGCAACATAAGTTATGATATGTTAGTCCAAAATACTGGGAACTGGGAATATCCATTACGATACTTGTCTAAGTAAAATGGATTGATTATAAAGTAACTAAGACAGGACAACACGAGCGCTGCTCAATTCCTGTAAACTACAAATAGGTAAATAGGTAAATACACCTACACTACCGAGGATTAACCTCCCATTGTAGTACCTGCACCCTCTTCTTTACCCTAACCATACCAAAACAGTTTCTGTATGTATGTATGTTTGTGTGCATACGTGAGCGTTTGTGTTGTTCTGTATATGAGTAAGTAAATAAAAGTGTATATGTACTGTACAGTCAGCCCCCCCAATACGCGATTCCACAATTCGCGAAAACCCTAATACACGAGTGACCCCTCGAAAATAACATTAATTAATTAAACATTAATTACGCGAGGTGGTACCACAATACACGAATCGAGAGCTAAGAAGGGGCCAAATCCGCTATTCCCGCTTGATACGCGAGCACGTCTACGTTTCGCGAGGCCCAGGAGTAGCTCTGAAAAAAGAAGAAGACGGGCATACGCCTGCCTTCCCTCCCGCTTACCCTCCCTCCCTCCCTCCCACAGTCCCGCTCAAGCGTCATAGCCGTGCGGAGTGACCAAACGTTTGTAGTGCCTGCCACTTTTTTCGCCATGCCACGCCAATATAAGAAGATAACACACAAAATGAAGGTGGAAGTGTTGGATAGCAAGAAAAAAGGAGAAGGAAACTGTGCAATAGGCTTGTCAGAGTAAACTGTTCGTACGATTTGGTCAGGGAGGGAGAAGTTGGAGAAAATCGTGAAGTCCTACGGTCCTAGTCCTAGTCCTAGCCTATCTTTTAAGGTAAGGTTTCATATTTTTATTCATTGTTCTTATTATATATAAGATATAGACTGTACTGTAGAGCCAAAAATGTCGAAAATAAGGCCAAAATTTTTGAAAATAGGCCATAATTGAGAGATGTCACCCATATCTAATTATTCCTATTTAAAGTTAGGTCCACAATACGCGGATTCCCAATACGCGATGCCTCCTGTCGCCCCTATTCTCGCGTATTGGGGGGGCTGACTGTATATCACTTACTCTCATGGTTATTTTATGATAATTTGTATTCTGCACATGCATCATTATTGTATTTATTTATTTTGTTTGTAAACTAAGCTTACCATCCTCATATCTGTACATCTCATGTTCATCCACTAAATTGTAAAATGTGTATTTTCAGCTCATGAGGCTGCCATCCTTTAACCCGGGAGCTGCGGGAAGACTCTCTGGAGTAAGTAAAACTAAAAATCAACTTTTTACATCGAAAAAAAAAAAAAAATTTATTTTTATTTTTTTATTTTTTTATTTTTGTTTGGCCCCTGGGCCATGCAAAATCTCAGTCCTCTACCTCCCCTCCTTCCCCACTTTCCTCCTATTCCTCAGTTATCACCTATTTTCCCTATTATTCCCTTATTCTGAGGTATATTTTCGTGCTAACATTAGCGAGTTGCAAGCAGGGTGTTGTCATCACTGATGGCCATCGAGTGCAAGAGAGAGAGAGAGAGTATCGATCGACTGTGTCGCAGTGGCCTTGGGGAAAATTGGCGGGAAGGTAGCTTGCCTCACCCATACATTATACAACTCGCGGGCTATATCTCCGATTTTGACCATCCAAACGCTGTTTTCACTCGTTTTATTGTTGTTTCAGGTTAATACCTTTATAATCAACCCATAATAGGCGCATATGGATAATTATTAATGCTATTAATGGTACAATGAATATTTTAGTGACGAAAAACCTCAAATACGTCAGCACTTCAGAGGTTAATAAACCGTTTATTATTATTATTATTAGAAGACATAAAATCACTAAAAAAGTACAGCGGAAGAGCAAAAAAACACAGAGATCGTGAGTCGTTACAGCATCGTAAGAAAATGGGTCAACAGAAAATGGGGTTTCAGGGGTACAGTCGTCAAACCGTGGTGGACGAGTCTCACTTTAGTGAAGGTTTTTAATACTTTAATGTATCTAGGCCTATTTCAAATCAAATATAAATTTCCGAGTACTGTATCATCGAACCATACTAAGTCTAGGCTACTACGAATAATATTAACCTATTAGGAGCAACAGAATAGCGACAAATCAAGGGTTGTAAAGCTATAGAATTATCCAGGCAACCAGCTCCTCTAGTATCCTGAAGTGATTAAACACCAGTAAATGGCAAGAGTTATGTTATTGGGCCGCGGGCGTAGGCTATTACCTACAGTACCTCTGAGTCCCAGACATGGGCATGATTATAAAAAATTATTATGATTTGATTTTGATTATCATCCGGAATAATTTTTGATTATGATTACTCGTTTTTTTCCTTTTTATGATTATGATTTGATTATGATAATTTCGCTTTACGTATTTTTGATTATGATTAGATTTATTCTATTATTGCTTGATTATGATTAGATTATGATTATAATCACATTTTATTGTGATTATTTGTACACAGTAATGATTATTATTAAGGTCATTTTTTTTGTTCAGTTATACATTAGTCAACAGTGTATTTATTGCAATTGACACTAGCTTAAAGGAAACCACATCTAATTGGTGCATTTTGCTTCTTTATATTTGAGTAATATAAATAACTACACTGTATTTAAATCACTTACAAACTATTGTTATAAAAAAAACATACATTATGTATAAGAGGTTTTATTGGTTTTGTTATACAGTACATTACTCACTTATGTGTTAATTTAAATTGATAGTCCCTTAATTTAAATCTTTCATAAGACAGATCTGACAGACACAAGTTTATTAATTTGTTGAATTTAGCAAACAAAATTGGAGTTTTTTTGGCTAATTTATTTAGGAGAAATAGAATTGCTACATGGAAAATACAATGAAATAATCACAATAATCATATTTTAATCATTGATTATTATGAAGAAAAATATGATTATGATTTGATTATGATTAAAGCTGCAGCTGCATATTTGATTATGATTTGATTATGATTATGTAATCACAGCCTTTGATTATGATTTGATTATGTAATCACAGCTTTTGATTATGATTTGATTATGTAATCACAGCTTTTGATTATGATTTGATTATGATTATGTAATCACAGCCTTTGATTATGATTTGATTATGATTATGTAATCACAGCCTTTGATTATGATTTGATTATGATTATGTAATCACAGCCTTTGATTATGATTTGATTATGTAATCACAGCTTTTGATTATGATTTGATTATGTAATCACAGCTTTTGATTATGATTTGATTATGATTATGTAATCACTGCCTTTGATTATGATTTGATTATGATTATGTAATCACAGCCTTTGATTATGATTTGATTATGATTATGTAATCACAGCCTTTGATTATGATTTTTTTATTAATAATCATAACCATGCCCATGTCTGCCTCTGACTTGGTATATCCTAGTGTTTACTATACCCCTTTGAAAGGATATTAGCCTAACCTAACCTATCCTTTTATTATAGGTGGGGGCTGCCGCCCCCAAACCCCTGCTGTTTGACATCAACTTACGTGTTTACATGGAATGCCGGCTGATTCGGACCTTGATCGAAACGGCCCACAATGAGGCTGATTCAGACCATATCAGTGGCCGATTCAGACCATATCATTGGCGGACTCGGACCATATCATTGGCGGACTCGGACCATATCATTGGCGGACTCGGACCATATCATTGGCGGACTCGGACCATATCATTGGCGGACTCGGACCATATCATTGGCGGACTCGGACCATATCATTGGCGGACTCGGACCATGACATGGCGGACTTGGACCATGACATGGCGGACTCGGACCATGACATGGCGGACTCGGACCATGACATGGCGGACTCGGAACACTAATATTTTGTCTAATGGCGTAATGGTTTCAATCTGATGAAACACCATTACAGGTTTAGCGGGACATATTGATTATGTATTTACGCAAATTAAGTGTTAAGTGTGATAGTCTTTACCCATATAATTTCCACAGATCCTTCTTAAGCTGTTTAAAACATCTAATGAGAGCCAGAAAATATAGCTAAACATGCATAAGCTTCAAATGGTTATTGGTTCAATTGACAATCATTTTTTTTTTCCGATTCAGTCTCAGTGGTCTATAGTTGAGACTTCTGGACAATGACGATCTTAAGACAATGAAGATTGTAGGATATGATTCAAGAATATTCTGTAACTCTTTAGTTGTAGATTACGAAAAGGGGCTATGGTAAGCTCTAAGGTCAGTTTTCAACGAGGCTCGTATTATTGGGTGATTTATATTGAAAACAATTACTGTACAGTATATAAATATATCTAGTAATTGGTCTGTTGTTGTCGTTCCCCAAGCTGCCTGGCCGAACAGTCCCAAGGCCCCGAGCAAGGCCAAGGGCATAACCGAGCGCCCCCACAGAACCCTCCCTGCCGACCACAATAAAGCCTGGGTGACCGAAGCCACTCCATGGCGGGGAGCTGAGGAGGGCGCGGAAACGCCCGGGAAACCAAAGCCCCACCCAGGGCAAATAGAAATAAATAGTGTATGAACTATCGAATAAAGACTAAATAATGATAGAAATAATCGTACAATTTGTTTTTGTCACGTAGGTCTAAGTGTGAGCTTTCGATACCCAGCTTCACCACACCCACACACTCATACACTCAGGGGTCTAAATGTGGCCAAATTGCACTTTTTCATTGACCGTGACTGAACATCAACGAGACATAGGTCAAACTTCAAACTCCGTGTGTCCAGGCATTTTGGCTCGAACGTCCCTTGATTTTGGCCGTGTCACTCTTTCAACTATGGGGGAGGCACTCGCTATAGGCAGTTATGCCTTTTGCCTCCCTCAATCACATAGAAAAAAAAAAAAAAAAAAAAAAAAAAAAATTGTTTGGACGTCCCTCTGACTCCCTCACTGGAGTGACTCATGCTGCCGTGCGGTGGGGCCAGTGGCACAACCCTTTAGTAGAGGGTTGTGCCAGTGGGGGGCGAAGGAGAGAGGGAAATCGACACTCCTTTATTTCTCTCTCCTCCCCCACTTCGCGAATCGGTAATTTGTGGGTTATTTCGCATATTTCTTTGTTACTATGCATCTTATATGCATTCATGTGCTTTGTGGTGATATAATATTGATATATATGAGAGATATAAGCGCTATTGCGTATTTTTCCCCTCCTTTCCTCCCCCCTCCCTCGCAAACTAGCTAGGCAGGGGAAGGGTGGCGGGGTTTCTTTTTACCAACAAATGTGCAATTCTCGACCATTGTAACTTCACTGCGGCGCGATATTTTATAAAAAATATATATGGAGTCGGATGTTGGTTGGTATTCACTACACGTTGATGTAGTTTTCGTAGCTATTTGGAAATATTGCCAAAAATGGCTTAGGATTCGGGCAAAGTCTTTCACAATTTATTTTCTCTATAGATGTACAATGTAGGCCCACTATCAGCATGCAACTACTTTAGTTTAAGCTAGAAGTGGTATAAACAATTTACAAACGTAAATAAATAATCTAAATAATCAAATTACTCGCATATTAATACCAAAAAACAGACGTTCGTCTGCACTGGACTGGGGTGCGTCTACTTAGGGTTTGGTGGTCATAAGGAGACGCACTTGATATTGGACCTCTTATCTCGGAAAATACTTGAAATTATATCAAACATTGACACACCCATTAAAAGAATATCCATTTGGTAATATATCAAGTGAGTTTCAAGTTAAAAGAATGAATGAGCTTGACACACTGATTTTTTTCTTGAAAACTTTCACACTTTTTGCGTCTCCTTTGGTGCCTCTACCCTACATGTACACCAACAAAGTATCGTTCATGAAAGTGATAAAACACTGATCATTATCGATGGGGCCCGTAACTGGTTGGTCATAAACTAATACCATGGTAAAAGTTTATCACCAACCATTTACGAGTTTTTCAGGTAATTTGTTGTTGTTTTTTATTTTTTATTTGATATACAGAGTTGTAACCCTCCTGGCCCGGTTGTCATTTTAAAATGACACCACGAATTAAGGGCAGGAGCCCGGGTGTCATTTTAAAATCTGTAAGCTTGAAAGCCTATTCAGCTTGGTCTAAAAGCCGTGCGTCCGACGCATGTAAACAAAGCCGATCGTTACGTCACCGCACCTCCGAAAACAAGAAAGAGAAGACTCGTTTGTTATTGTATGTCTGTATGTCGTTGTTTCAGTAGTGAAAAGATCGTCATATTGCTAACATCGCCTGCAAGTGCTCTCCACTGAAATTGTCATCACAACTGAACCAGTTGACATAGAGAGCTCTACTCAACGCCAGTCTACAGATTGGAAACCGCACTACATTTATAGATGCGTGGGAAATTTCTAGCAGTTAAACTAAACAAAAATACGGTAGCCTAGGCCTAGACGTTTTTCGGCCAGATCGCCCGGGTAGCCCACACTGTCATTTTGAGAGCCTGCCCGGGCCAGGAGGGTTTAAGTATTACCGAGGACCGTCGCATTTTAGTATTATCAACATTAGCCTAACCTAACCTAACTGAAAACTAACCTGTCTCGCCGACGGTCTAAACCCAGCTCACGTTCCCTGTTTATGAGTGCGCGACGGTCTAAACCCAGCTCACGTTCCCTGTGTTATGGGTGAACAATCCAACAGTTTCTGGTATTTCACTTATAGTGATTTTGTGAAGGTAATTACATGTACACCAACAAAGTATCGTCATGAAAGTGATAAAACACTGATAATCATCGATGGGGCCCGTAACTGGTTGGTCATAAACTAATACCGACAATTATTGTGGTCCGAATGAGCCTGGGTTACCGGTTACCGTTACACGACGTACGCCCGGTAACACAACTCATTCCCAGTAAACATACATAACAAATGATAACATCCCTTTTCCTTACAATTAGGCTATTATTAATTCCTTTTAATATATTTTGAGCATGTATTGTGCGTATATTTATCTTATCTCTAAAATTCTCCGGCGGCCGGGGGGCTATGCCCCTCGCACTTCGTTTACGTTTAAGTTTACGTTGAGGGACCCGCAGAGGGCCGCTCTCGGGCGGCATGATATACGGGGGTTGTGCTTTCTAGGATTAATGGTTGGGGACGGGGACAGGATCAGGGATGTAATGATTGGTGATCCTAGTTCTAAATGAATCAAGAGTGGGGCTATTAACTACATGAGATGGGAGGTGATTCCACTCTTGGATGCTGCGGGGAAAAAATTATTATCTAAATATGTCCGTGCTTGCCTGATATGTGTGGTATTTTAGGTTGTGGCTGCGTCTCGTAAATCGTATACTTGTAGGGTGTAAATATATATCTTTGTCTATGTCTACTAAGTTGTTGGTGATTGTATATAACATCTGTTGTCTATGCATTTGTCTTCTTGTTGCAAGTGGGTCGAGTTTAATGTCTTGTTTGAGTAAAGTGACAGATGTAGTGTGTCTGTAATCACGTCTGATCCATCTTGCACTTTGTTTTGTATGGCCTCTAATTTATTTATATTGTTGTGAGTGTGTGGATCCCAGACGGTGTCGCAGTAGGCCTATTCTAAGTGTGGCCGAACTAGTGTTTTAAATGCTAGAATTTTTATGTTTGCGTTACACTTGGTGAGATTCCTGCGCAGGAAGCCCAGGGCCCTATTAGTCTTTGCTCTGATGCTGCTAACGTGAGTGGTCCACCTCATGTCCGCTGAGATGTGGACCCCCAAATATTTGTGGGAGGGAACAGTATCCAAAAATGTGCTATGGAGTTTGTAGGAGAATGGGATGATTTTATTTGAACGGGTGAAACGGATATGGTGACATTTGTCCGGTCTAAATGCCATCTGCCACTTGGCTTCCCACTCTTCAAGCGCAGTTAAGTCATCCTGTAGTCGAAGGCAATCGTCCCTATTAGTAATTGGTCTATAAACTAAGCTATCATCTGCGAAAAGTCTAGTAGTAGAAGTAAGCGATAGTGGGAGGTCATTTATGTATGAAAGGAAAAGTAGGGGACCCAGGACAGTGCCTTGTGGGACCCTAGAAGTTACAGAGACAGTGGAAGAATGAGAACCCTCGAGAACAACGCGTTGATCCCGATTGGTCAAGAAAGTCTTAATCCAGTGAAGAAGTGGTCCTCGGATGCCATAATAATCTAACTTAGCTAACAGTCTTTGGTGAGGGACTTTGTCGAAGGCTTTGGCAAAGTCTAGTACTATGGCGTCAACTTGTCGAATTTTGAGGTCGTTAGGGCCCGAATTCAGAACAGTGGTTTAAACCTCCTCGCTGGTTTAAACCCGAGCTTGAAACTCAATCCAGGACTATTGGTATTCAGAATGAAATCCTGAGCCGCTTATCCAGTCAATCCGCGGATTACTCGATCCGAGGTTTAAACCTGCGGGAGGGTAGGTTTGACTCTAGATCGAAGTTATAAAAACCTGAAATTACTCATGATTGCTTACACTAATCCATAAGGAACCCATAATATAAAATAACAAAGACTGGCACTGATTATTTGGAGTGTTTGGAGGCATTCTAAGCAAGGATTATATTAATAAGTAAAGACAAGTGTAAGAATGCAGCTCAGGCAGTCAATCCGAGGTTTAAAACCCTCCAGCCCCGGTTATGTATTATATATATATTCCTCGAAACCCGGGTGTTTTGGCCGAAAAACGTCTAGGCTAGGCTACCGTATATTCGTTAATCAGACTGCTTCCCGCATTCCCGCGCATCCCCAAGCGTAGCTGTGTTATTTACCTGTAAAATGGCATTAAGTAGAGCTCTCTAAGTCAACTGGGTGAGCTGTGATGATGATTTCATTGGAGATAACTTTATGGCCAAACCAGCCACTTTACACCACTTTTCGATACTGAACAACAACATACAGGCACACAAGAACAAGCGACGCTCTCCTTCTTGTGGCCGGAGATGCGGAGCGTCGGTCCAGCCGGCTGTTGTTTACATGCGTCGGACCGACGCCTCGCACAGCAAGCTCACAGGCTGTGACGTCATGGGTGTATAAGAGGCCTTCCGGGTACCTGTTACATGCTTTTTTATGGGCGTACAAGAGGCCATCCGTGGTGAGAGGGTTAAACCAGCGGGAGGCTTGACAGACGATTGATCGAAGGCTTCTATTCATATTATCATAGGCCTATTATTATTTCTAACTAACTCAAACTGGCATTAACCCTTCCAGCCCGGCTGTCCTTTTATAAGGACACCGCGGCAGATGGGCAGGACCCCGGGCGTCCTTATAACAGGCAGTAAGCTTGAAAGCCTATTCAGCTTGGTCTGAACGCTGTGCGTCCGACGCACAATAGCCAGTCATGGGGAAGTTCTCCGGTGTCAATGGTCTGAGAATGTAACCTGCAGGATAGGGGCAAGAATGGCAGGATTCGCCTTGAGTATCCTGCAGGGTATATTGTCTGGTCCAGTCGCTTTGTTGATGTCTACCTCAGATAAGAGTTTCTCGATTCCCCCGGTATGTATAGTCAGTGGAAGTATAGGTGGGTGTGGTGATGGTGACAGTTCCAGCAAGTTTGCTTGTTCTTGTGTAAAAACTGACTGGAAATGCAAATTAGACGCGTCACGGAGAAGCTTCTTGGGGTGGCCACCAGATGGAGAATGGTCGCTTTGGGGACGAACCACAATATTTTTTAGGTCAAAAAGAAATATACCAAGATTATGCGTTATATACTATTAGCAGCTATTATTATGATTTTTGAAGCAGTTTTCGTGTGTTTAATTTGTAGCATATTCGCTCTTTGTAAATATAAAACTAGATTTCTCTGAATGTCTCAAACCTTTGTACAAAATATATTATCGCTTCAGTTCCTCTATTCAGAGGTTTATGAAGTAAATAATTCATCCAATGTAAGTTTCTTAGAAGTGTTTGACATTATATAGCGCTTAAACCTCACGTAGAGTAGAATATTATAATAGTCCATAAAATAAGACGGCATGCGTGAGAATCTTAGGCCCCTTGGCCCCGTCCCTCACCTCCCTTGGCCCGCCCCGCGTATAAATAAAGCCTTCAAACCGTTACTACCAGATCTCCCCATAGCACAATCAGTATAGCTCCCGCTTTCCACTCGGAAAACCAGTGTTCAATCCCACTCGAATTCAGTGTACAGTATTTTATATTTTTTATTTTGTTATTTTGGTTATTTTTGTTATATTTTAGGGTTAGGTTAGGTTAATACAATCTAATATAATCTAATAGTTGTACAGTCACGAGCATAAATACTGCGACACCAACCAGATTATGTTCGCCCTTTCGTCTCCAAAGGTACAGTATTGCTAAACTTCATATTCAAACTCGCAATGATTTCTTTATTTCATTCTAGCTACCGTCAGACGACTTTATTCAGCTCAATATAAACCTCTCGTGATGAAGTAGTTGACGTTATCTGGTTGTTGTTGCAGCATTTATGCTCGTGACTGTACATTTGAGGGGCGGGGCCAAGGACAGGCCTCCATGGCCTCCCTCCTGCCATATCCTCATATAAATACGCGTCCATACGTTTAGTGAGTTTTAACGATAGTTTAATTTAGGCTACTGACAGTAGCTTATTCCACTGTAAACAATTCTACTATAACATGTGTTTATTATATAAACTATTTCGGGATGGATGTAGTGATCGGGCGTACGGTCGTCATGTTGTGCGCTCGCAGTTACGTTCCCGTCTATTTCGACGCTATATTTTCTGCTATTTGCCCCGTCATTACTACATGAATACTAGGTTAGGTTAGGCTAATGTATTTTTATATCCAAAGGCAGTCAAAATAGACGGGAACATGATGGGAAAGGTCCGACGCCACTACGCGTAGTGTAAACAAGGCTGGCGGTACGCCCGCACTTAACATTCTTGCCACTACAGTATTTCTATAAGGATTTGGTGCTTAGCAAGTTAACATTCATACTTTGCAAGCAATTTGTGGATTCTCATATATTTATTTTTTTCGCCATGTGCAATGATTATAGGGTTAGCCTATAGTTGATACATACGGTATATTAATTGTGTGTGCACAAATAGATATGTTACTACCAAAAAAATACCATTTGTGAATGGAGTGTCTTTTAAACGAAGCTTATTATATTGTTGAGTTACCAAGTAAATTACCACTTGTCCTAGGGTCCTGCGACAATACGACAATCTTCCGACGGTGGTCACCACACAGTGTGCCAAAATAGGTCAAATCTTTTAGTCATACCGAAATGGAGAAAATTTCAAAATTCATACCAGTTTGGCTGCCTAACCAAAAATTTCCTCGATTGGCCTGGGGACTGGCAGGCAAACTGTCGAAAGTCCGCAAAACTCGAATGTCTCGCTACTCTAAGCTAATGGTCATCATTTGCAAACTCTCATTGTTCATTAGCACATAAAAAAATCCGTAACAATGGTATATATCCAACAAAAATGACATAACTCGTAGCTATGTTACTGGTGGGTTAAGAAGAGCCCTATCAGCGGACCCTATGGTCAAAAAAATTAAGTCGATCCAGGTGTCCAAATGAGTGTACCCCTTCTCAGGCACCTGTCATCTTAAGTCAGGAAGAGACGTCAACCTTGGTAGATACATACGATAATTTTATCAAGTCAGTATTCAATGCACAAAATAAATACATCCCCAAAAGAAAATTTAGATCAAGACAGAACCAACCCAAATGGATGAATAATAGACTATTAGATCTTCTAGGACAAAAGAGAGGAATATATAGAAAAATTAGAAAAGGCGAAATTCACCTACTTGCTTACTATCAGAATCTATCAAGACAGGTAAAAAAGGATATTAGGAAAGAAAAAAGAAATTATGAAATTAAGGTTGCCAATGACTCAAAAAATAATCCTAAAGCTTTTTACCAACTATATAAATCAAAGGTTAGAGATGTAATTGGTCCCCTTAAAACTTCGATAGGAGAAATGACAGAAAATGATTTAGAAATGTGCAGTACATTAAATAGTCAATTTCTTTCCGTTTTCACTGATGAAAATTTGGCACAGTTTCCAGAAGTCCGTAAGGTATATAGCGATAGTATAGAAAATAGGTTAAGTACGGTTACTATAAGTAGAAATGATGTGCTTAAGGAAATTGACAGACTGAAACCTCATAAATCGCCTGGTCCTGATGAGGTATATGCTAGAGTATTAAAAGAATGTAGGGATGAGTTAAGTTACCCATTAACATTTTTATTTAACAAGTCATTGGAGACAGGTATAGTTCCAGAAGCTTGGAAGCTTGCAAACGTAGTTCCGATCTTCAAAAAAGGTGACAAATCAATAGCATCCAATTACCGTCCCATTAGTCTTACATCAATCATAGGAAAGCTACTAGAGTCAATTATTGCTAGTAAAATTAGAAACCACTTAGATACATTTAATTTAATAAATTCTTCTCAGCATGGATTCACTCAGGGACGTTCTTGCCTTACTAATTTGCTTAGTTTTTTCTCAGAGGTATATGAAGCAGTAGATAATGACAAGTCATATGATATAATATATTTAGATTTCAGTAAAGCTTTCGACAGAGTCCCCCATGAGAGATTGATGAGAAAGGTTGAGGCGCATGGAATAGGTGGGGCGTTGTTGGGATGGATTAGGTCATGGCTAATTGGTAGGAAGCAGAGAGTCAGCATAAATGGTACGAAGTCAGAATGGGGAGCAGTCAAAAGTGGTGTCCCCCAGGGATCTGTATTAGGTCCTCTGTTGTTTGTTATATACATAAATGACCTTGATTTAGGTATAACTAGTAGGATAAGTAAATTTGCAGACGATACCAAAATGGGGAGAACAATTGATTCAGATAGAGATATAGAGTGCCTCCAAAGGGATCTAGATACCTTACACGAATGGTCAGTAAATTGGCAGATGAAGTTTAACATTGACAAATGCAAGGTATTAAAGATAGGGAAGATGCATACAAATGTTAAATATAAACTAGCTAATGTGGAATTAGAAAACTCGAATTGTGAGAAAGATCTAGGTGTGTTTGTTAGCAATGATTTGAAGCCTAGACAACAGTGTATAAGCGTTCGAAACAAGGCAAACAAGATTCTCGGGTTCATCTCTAGGAGTGTGAGTAACAGAACTGCTGATGTTATCTTAAAACTTTACTTGTCATTAGTGAGACCCCATATGGATTACGCTGTTCAATTTTGGTGTCCTTATTACAGAATGGACATAGATTCATTGGAGAGAGTACAACGTAGAATGACAAAAATGATCCATAATATTAGAAATCTTCCGTATAAAGAAAGGTTGAAGAAATTAGGCTTACATTCGTTAGAGAGACGCAGAGTTAGAGGGGATATGATAGAGGTGTTCAAGTGGGTTAGTGGGATTAACAAAGGGGACATGACAAATGTACTAAAGCTCAGTGATAGCGAAAGAACTCGTACCAATGGTTTCAAATTAGATAAATTTCGTTTCAGAAAAGATATAGGCAAATATTGGTTTGGTAACAGAGTTGTAGATGGGTGGAATGGACTACCAAGTGCTATAGTGGGCTTAAAAACGATAGGGAGCTTTAAGATAAAATTGGATAAGCATATGGACGAGAAGGGTTGGGTGTGAAGGGGGATCAGCAGGGTTGGGCCAATCAGCGCTCTGCAGACCCCCGTAATCCTGCGTTAATCTCTAACCGTTTTGGTAAATGATCCTCAGGGTATTAGAGTGTTGGGCCTATAATTGGGCCTTGTAATTGGGGTTGTGTGGGACAGGGATCTGCCTTGCTTAGGCCAATCGGCTTTCTGCAGACTCCCATTTTCTTATGTTCTTATGTTCTTATGTTACCTTCCACTTGCGGCTTGCCACTCAGGTGAAGCCTTTACAACGGCACCTTCTTGTTTGTTTACAAAAACATAACTGTTGATGCGAGCGCCCTCCATACTCTATAATCGGGCAATTATAAAGACATAAGAACCAAGATCAACAACCAAGAAGAAATAGCACATAAAGCACATAATAAATTTTACTGTCAAAATAGAAAACTGAAAACACAACAAAAGGGAGGCGCCGTTGCAAAGGCATAGCGGAAAATATCAAGGAAACTGGCCAACTTTTATTTTGTGATTCTTTTTTTTGGCTTTAGCTAGTTTTCATTGTTATACAGTGGTTGTCATTAATTAGAATCTCCGGAAAAAACTTTTTCCCCATTATCCAACAATCTTAACCCTCCAGCCTCGGCTATTGTATTCTATAATTTCCCCGAAACCCGGGGGATTTGGCTGAAAAACATCTACGCCTAGGCTACCGTATCTTTGTTATTTTGACTGCTTCCGCATTCCCGCTCATCCCCAAGCGTAGATGTGTTTCGTACCTGTAGAATGGCGTTGAGTAGAGCTCTTTAACCCTTCAAACTCGGATGGTACACACGTGTACCATTATGTTTTGCCCCCAGGAACCCGGGTGGTACAACATTGTACCATTGCTTGAAAGCCTGTGAGCTTCGTGTGCGAGGCGTCGGTCCGACGCATGTAAACAACAGCCGGCTGGACCGACGCTCCGCATCTCCGGCCACAAGAAGGAGAGCGTCGCTTGTTTGTGTGTGCCTGTATGTTGTTGTTCAGTATCGAAAAGTGGTGTAAAGTGGCTGTTTTGGCCATAAAGTTATCTCCAATGAAATCATCATCACAGCTCAACCAGTTGACTTAGAGAGCTCTACTTAATGCCATTCTACAGGTAAATAACACAGCTACGCTTGGGGATGCGCGGGAATGCGGGAAGCAGTCTGATTAACGAATATACGGTAGCCTAGCCTAGACGTTTTTCGGCCAAAACACCCGGATTTCGAGGAATATATATATAATACATAGCCGGGGCTGGAGGGTTAAGTCAACTGGTTCAGTTGTGATGACAATTTCCGTGGAGAGAACTTTGTGGCAATGTCAGCCACTTTTCACTACTTAACAATAACATACAGGCACAGAAGAACAAGCGACGCCTCTCCTTCTTGTGGTCGGAGATGCGCGGCGTCGGTCCAACCGTCTGTTGTTTACATGCGTCGGACGGACGCCTTTCAAAACAAGCTTACAGGCTTTCAAGCTGCCGGAGCCTCAGAGCCCTACCGGGTTCCGCGGGCGCATTTGTTATGGGTTTCTCAGAGCCCAACCGGGTCTGATGGGTTAAGATACGGCCCTCGATACTGGGGGGGGGCTATGAAGTACAGGGAAATTGAGGGGTAAAAGGCAAAAATAAGGGGTAATATTGGAAGAACTCTGAATTTAAAATATTGAAAATTTTAAAAACCTTAAAATGGAAAAACCCGAGCCAAGTTTTAGCGAAAGTTGGCTCTGGGTTTTGCATTTTGCAAAAGAAAAAAAGGCAGTACAGGTACTGTAATTGAATTTCTAAAGTTGGCTCGGAGTTTCATGTTTTTTTAAACCCATAAAACCCGAGCCAATATTTGGCGAAACCTAACCTAACCTAAGGGATTGGCTCCCTTGGTGAAATGATGACATAATGGCAGACACGCCAATCAAAGTTCAAGGGGTATGCGGACGTATTGTGACGTGATGCGCAGAAGTTCAGAATTTTAAGACTTATTACTTACCAATAAGATTGGCAGATGGTGTGAAAGCACACACAGGTTGGGAAAGAGATCCCGAGGCCACATAAAAATGGCTGAAAAAAAACCTGCGTCGTCTATAGGAGAGTCTTGACAACATTTTAAAGGTAGGAAGACATGTTGTTACCGCTTTTTAAATAGGTTTTACCGAAGGTTGAAACATATATTAATATGAAGTATAGGTTATGTTCATTCGATGGGTGACTTCCAAATTTCCAGGAAAATTTGTGGCCGGTTTCCTTGATAAATACCGGCATAGCTTCCCGACCAGCAACTGAACTGAACTGACTCACAAGTACTGTATTTTTCATAGCGCAAATTATCTCGGCGTATGAAATATCGAGATGCCCAAATAACTATTTCCCGACCTATTTCCCTAGTAATAATGAGTATAATCATCTTCATGGTAGTAAGTGATGGTGTAGGCCTACCTATGAAATAATAGTGATTGTAATGAACAAAAGTGGGTAATAAATGTATTATAAAGAACATGTGAAATATGAAGACTTTACGGATGGTCGGTTGGCTATTTTACCGTAGTTACTGTATCTTGTAATAATGCATGACATCATCTTTAAATTAATGTCCCATAAACTTTGACGGTCGGTGGTGATGTGGATCCCCCAAAACGGGGATTTTAGTGTTAAAAAAAAAGTGGTTAAAAATTCCAAGTATGAAATTTAACTCAAGGCCGAGTTGCCCAGGTATGAAAATTCTGGTTGGGATTTTTCAACTAAAGGCTGCAGGGGCATTCAGGAAGACAAACACATTCGCCATTTTGATCATGTTGTCATAGGGAATGTAGCGAACTTAAAATGTTTCCTGCATTTTAGCCTAGTTACCGTATATTAGAATTAGCCTAGGCCTACTTACAAATGGCACATTGACACAGACTTCTTTTATGGACAGCCTACATTATAAGGCCTAGGCCTAAGGTAAGTAAATGTGATTTAGTCATATTTTAAGCTAGTTATTTATATATCTACTCTATTGTGTAATAGTAAATATATACAAAGGAAAAGGGGATGTGCTAGATAGAGGAAATTATAGGGGCCTGAAAATGCTTGACCAAATCATGAAGGTCTGTGAGAGAGTCCTTGAGGGTTTGATCAGGCAAAGCATCTCTATTGATGATATGCAGTTTGGTTTTATGCCAGGACGTGGTACAACCGATGCTATCTTCATAGTCAGGCAGATACAGGAAAGATACTTACTAAAAGGCAGGGATCTTTACTTTGTTTGTGGACCTGGAGAAGGCCTTTGATAGGGTACCTAGAGATGTTGTGCAGTGGGCTATGAGGAAACTTGGTGTGGAAGAGTGGCTGGTGCGTGTGATAATGAAAATGTATGAGGATTCGCGAAGTTCGGTGAGGGTGAAGGGTGTACTGAGTGATGAGTTCGCAGTCCGTGTTGGAGTCCATCAGGGTTCAGTGTTAAGCCCCCTCCTCTTTATTATGGTCTTGGAGGCGCTGTCTAGAGTTTTTAGAGGCGGACTCCCGTTGGAACTGTTTTATGCAGACGATTTAGTCCTAATAGCTGACAGTATGCAGGATGCTGAGGCCAAATTCAGAGAGTGGAGAGAGGGCATGGCGAGCAAGGGTTTAAGAGTCAATATTAACAAAACCAAGGTTATGCATTGTAGTTTGAAACGAGGCAATGTGGAAAAGAGCGGTGCATACCCATGTGCAGTGTGTGGAAAGGGAGTGGGCGTTAACTCAATTCAATGTAGCATCTGTCGATTTTGGGTACACCATGGGAGTAAGCGCTGTAGTAGAATAAAGGGGCCCCTGCCGAAGGATAAGTCAGAAATAGAGAAATTTGAGTGCGTAGTGTGCAAAGGCGAGCTTGTGTTAAGTGATGATCCTGTGGCTGTGAATTTTGGAAATGAGTCTTTGGAGCTGGTGAACAAGTTTTGTTACCTAGGAGATACCATCTCTGCCGGTGGTGGGGCCGAGGCTGCCACTGTTGCTAGAATTAGGTGTGGCTGGGGGAAGTTCAGAGAATTGATGCCAATCCTGACCATGAAAAGAATGCCTCTCCCCCTGAAGGGAAAGGTGTATGCCTCATGTGTTAGAAGTGCAATGACGTATGCCTCAGAAACATGGGCCGTTAAAGTAGAGGATGTCAACAGAATGGAG